>JAABKJ010013897.1:0-10215 GCA_011634705.1 Andricus grossulariae
AGGAGCAATTTTGAGTTCGGATTCGGATTCAGCGCATCAAAATCCTTCGGAAATGTTTGGTCTGCTTTCTGGCTTTTTACTTTTGTCAAATTTTGTCGGCCTGTGTAATAGTTGTTAATAAAATAAAATAAAATTTAAATTTTCAATTAAAGAATGTATATAACTTCACAATTGAGATATTAACCAAAGAATAATATTACTTCCAATTGTGAAGCTGGGTACCTACAAGACATTATGTGCTTTTCACAAATTTAATAAAACTCACTGATGAGGGCCACCACTGTGTGACGGAACGCTTTAAACAACTTAATTGTTTTCAGTTTACCTGACCCTAAAGGTAACAATGTACATCAAAAATGCCTACAACATTTATTTTTCGAGGGTCAATACAATCCTCCAGCGATTATCAAGTTATTATTATTTTAATTAATATTCTCTTTGAATAATGTTAGAAAGTTGCGGTTTTTTTCTGAAATTGTCAACAATTGTAAAAAAAAAACAATAGATAAAAATTTGAATCACCTCATATCGGTAAGTTGAAAGACAAAGGGATTGTCTCCATAGGGCATCTAACATCGAGGACCTGAAGCCACTTCGAATCCTGCGAGGGATGGTAGTGTCTGCACACTGGAAGGGGAAGGGTACACAGGTAGCCGTGGAGGAAAAGACGATCGCCCGTAAATGGAATGAAGTTTTCCAGTTTATAACAGATGTGATTACGAAATTTCAGAGGGGGGAGGGGTCTAGAGACCCCCCCCCCTGGCTACGCCACTGATAACAGATAATAATATGTCCTCTTTTTCAACCTTAAAATATTTGAAGGAAAGAACCTAAGCTTTTTTTAGACAAGGTACAAGAACCCTAAGTTTGAAAAAAATGTGATGGAATTGTATGATAAATTGATGAATTACGAATTATTTTATTTCAATTGTACATACTTTAAATTTAGAAGAGTTCTAATGCTTTGAATGCATTCATTTATGGTTAATTGTTCAATATTTAAATTAAACATTTTTTTAGGTATGGAAGTTTTCATTTTTTAATTCTGACGACATGGAAAAATGTTTGGTAAGCGGGAAATTACCAGAAATTGTTTGTGTTTTTAGAGGCGACCCTGAAACATTTATGTTGAGAATTTGACTGTGAATAAGAAAATTATCGCGCGAATCATTATTGATAGTATAAAATTGGTTAGCAATAATTGATCAATTTAATTAGTACCTCGTGGATTGTGGAATATTCGTCTTCAGAACATTGTAGAATATATTAAAATGTTGCAGAATAGGCTAGAAAATTCCTGATTATTTTATTAGAACTGCAGAATAATCTAAAAAAGTCCAAAAGGTTCTTATGTATTCTAGAGCATATCCAGTACTTTCAAGAACATACTGAAAATTTTCAAAATATTCTACAAATGTCCAGAAAGTCCGTAGTGAGGTAGGCATCGTTGGGATCAACCGATATAGATATATCTCAACTATGTGTTATACGCGGTACGTATTAAGATAGTTTAAAAAAAAGAGAATCAATTCAATTACTAAATTACTGCCGTGCCAAACGAGAAAACCGATAACTACATTCAGGGTCAAATTGAGATATTAGCGCAAATGTATTTTTTATAACACATGCATGATTTTAACCGTTTTCGACGCCTGTGAAGCGGGGCTAAAGCTTTACTTTTTACTACCTAGGGAGTAAAAAGTAAGAAATACTTTTTACTCCCCAGGGACTGAAAAGTGACTCACCGTAAAAACTGTGAAGAAATTTGGGTTGCAGATAATAGAATTTTGCCATTATTTATTGAAAGTTACGATATATAACTGATCAAATTACCGTAAATAACCGAACATTTTCATAAATTTCCGAAAATTTCTGGACGTTTTTTAAAATGAATTTTGGATCATTAATGGTAACTTACGATATTTACTTGTAAAATTATCATAAATGACCAAAAATATTAATAAATTTCCGGAAATTTAAAGAAATTAAAAAAAATGAATTTTGGGTAATTTATGGTAAGTTATCATATTTACCGGTAAAATTATCGAAAATTTGCATGAATTTCCGGAAAATTATGGAAAGTTTTAAAAATGAATTTTGGATAATTTATGGTAAGTTACGATATTTACTTGTAAAATTACCACAAATGACCATACATTTCTGGAAAATTATGGAAATTTTTATAAATTAATTTTTTGTCATTTATGGTAAGTTACCATATTTACCGGTGAAATTACCATAAATGACCAAAAACTCTGAATTTCCGCAAATTCATAGACATTTTTGAATATAAGTTTGGGTAATTTATGGTAAGTTACCATTAATCAGCCCTCAAATTAACGTAAATTACCAAAAATTTCCGGCAATTTTTTATTGAATTTTTGATTATTTGGAATAAGTTAACATAAATTTCATGCTTCTTTATTAAAATTTTTTAAGGACTGAAATCATGACTGTATTTCGAGAAATTTCTCAAATCATCCATTTGTTATAAAAAATATCGTATGCGCTAAGGGAGAAAAACACTTTTTCTCCCCCTAGGTGCATAATATACTATTTCGTTCTGATATTGAAAATGATATGACTTTTTAAATTGACAAGATTTAAGTTTTTATTTTTATTTAAAATTATATCAGTTACAGGTTATTTGATGTCACGAAATTATGTGATATAGACTTATCATTATTCAAGGCGATTCCACAATAGGATTTGAGAAACCGACGTAGCATTGACTTGATGTAGACTTGACATAGCAGTAGCGTGGACACGATGCGCGCGCATCTATTACCAACTGTTTATTTGTATGTGACATTCGCGTTCCGGAGAATCAAGAATAAAATGACCACTAGTAAGCAATTAATATCATTGGAAAATAGTCCAACATTTTTTTGTCGAAACTTTCACACTGTAAGCACTACCATAAAACCGAAATTAAAGCAACCCTGCACGTCATAACCTCACTTTCGATGAAATCGAAGAAATCAAAACATGAGGTGGTCATTTTAAGCTTGATTCTCTGGAACAACGGAACGCGAACGACACATAAAAATAAACATTTGGCAATACATGCGCGCGTATCGCATCCACGCTACTGCTATGTCAAGTCTACGTCAAGTCAATGCTACGTCGGTTTCTCAAATCCTATTGTGGACTCTCCTTTAAGCAGAGCAAGAATAAGGTTTAACTACATTATGTCGTTAAGGTGGCTGCAACTTTCATTTGTTTTGTAGCAAATAAATGAAACCCCTAAGGGAGCATTCACTTATTACGTAACATTAAAAAGGGGAGAGGTGACACTTGTTTCGTTACGATCGTTACATTATTGTCGAAAATCTGATTGGTTGCCACACTGCCTGCATATAAATTTTAGTGTCTGTTTTCATGTTGTTTGTCTATTAATGATGATTTATGAATTTTCTGCACCATTAATTTTGTATATCGAAATTTCCAAATAAATTTATTTTACTTCATCATAAAATTTATTTCTAATTGTTTCTAAACATTATTCATAGAAGGGAATATTTAAATTGTAAATGATTATTCAATATTGGTAAATAATTCTGTTTCCTAACATTTTACTACCACACTATAATTTCTAAACTTTTTTACATCTTCAAAGAGATAAGAAAAATTAAATCATGGGAAAAACTTATTTTGGAGAATTCGAAAAAAATGTGAGAAGCTTTTTAATAATTTTGAAAGATTGTGAGATTAAATTTGTTTAATATTTCTGGGAAAATTTGGAATGGTTTAGGTTTAATTTTAAAAGAATAATTTTAGGTTTTGAAGATTTCTAAATGTGTGGAAAAAAATATGGAAGACTTTAAGAAAATTGATTGATTTAAACACTACTGCAGTTACTTTGAATCAAATTAGAGAATATATGCCATAAATAAACTACGAAAACAGTTTAAATCAAATGCAGAGAATGATGGAAGCCGGATTGGACACAAGATCAGCCGATCACCTCCTATATGCCATATACGACACTAGAAGAGGAAATCTACTTTTTACGTAAACTTTATTTTGCAGTGCGTCAAGAGAATGAAAAAATATTCTTAAGATTCATGGGAAAATTTCCAATTATTTTTTTCTCAGTGAATTCTAAGAGCAAATTGAAAAAGATGACAAAACATTTTTAATTATTTCCTAAAATTTTGAAACAGAGTGTAAAAGATTTTAAAGCAAAAGTTTGTCATAATACATCATTTTAGAAAAAATTTGAGTAAGTTTAAGAGATACTTGGAAGTTTTTAAATTATTTAAAAATAATAAAAACTTATAAGATATTTTAGGAATTTTGTAAGGCTTCAAGAAAATGAAAAATATTCTTTAGGTTCCTAGGAAAAATTAATTTTGAGAGAATATTTAAAAACATTTTAAAACATTTCAAAAGATTTCTAATATTTTCAAAGAAGAATGTGAAAGATTTTAAGACATTTTTTTTAATTTTGCAGATTAAAAAAAAAATTCACGATAAATTTCAATAATTTAAAAATATTAGAAGGTTTAACAATTTTTAAAGGATTAAAAAAATAATTCGCTTAAGATTATTGGGAAAATTTTTCATGATTTTTTTGTTGTTGAAAAATTAACTTTAAGAGAAAATTGAAAAAGATTTCGAAACATTTCCAAGGATTTCTTTAAATTTCGAAAAAGAGCAAAGGATTTCAAATCAAAATGTTTCAATTTGGTACGATTCCATAAGTGAAAAATTGGGTTTTGCGAGATTTTGGCGTTAATTATGTTTTTCTACGCTTTTGTTAATGAAAATTGTTTGAAGTAAATAAAACACTACTTTCTACTGATAAATATATGTTTACACAAATTATTTAAACAATGTAATATTGTTTTCAACAATTTTCTCTTAAAATACAGTTAAAATGTCGCGGTTTTTTTTTCTTCAAATTTTACAACTTAAGTTAAACTTTTCAATTGGAGCTAGACAATAATCAGTTAAATTCAACAGAAATAATTGTTTGAACAATTCATTACTATTTCTAATAATATTCTCTTAGAATAATGCTAGAAAGTTGCAGTTTTTTCTAAAATTTTCCACTTTTTGTCCACTATTAAATTAGAGTGAGGTAATAATTAATTTAAGTTAACAAACATAATTGTTGAAACGATTTATTAATGCTTATAACTATACGATGCCTATGATTGGCCAGAGCGCCCCATGGTGAGAACAGCTCGAACTTGATTGGCCAATCAAGTCTTTTTTTTTTAAATCGGGAGGTCGGAAAGCCAAATCGGATTGGTATTATATCCATTTTCCCTATTGATGTTATCAGGGTGTTTTAAGATTTCGATTGCTTCCCTATGTTTTCTTGGAAAAATATTGTATGTTTTTGCGATGACGGTTGTTTCGTCAAATAAAATGCTATGTCCTTTTTTCTGTAGGGATGTTTAGAAGTTGTCCTATTCTCGCAGGTGGTTTAAATATGGTTTGGATGTTGTTTTTGTTGAGAATTCTTCCTATTTGTTCTGTGATATCTTTAATGTCGGGTAGGATGGTGGTCGTTTTTCTCTCTCTTTCTTTAGTGGGTTGTGTTGACTAGTTTTTTTGAGTGTATTTTCTTATTGCTTTCTCAATTTCTTTGTTTGTGTAATCGTTTTGTATTAGGATTTGCTTAACCTTTTGTAATTCGTTTTGTAAGTTATCTTTATCTGTTATGGAGACAGCTCTTTGTATAAGGGAATTGATGACCGATTGCTTTTGAGATGGGTGGTTTAACATTCTCATCAGAGAAGGTATTAGATTTGTGTGAAATTTGCCTCCCCCCTCCCCGTTTTTGTCAAATGTCCACACGTTTTGAGACCTTCTGAACCCGAAAAACAGTTTTTCGCAAATGTGTCTGCCTGTGTGTGTCTGTATATTTTTAGACTTTTAGCACGATAACTTTCGGAAGAAGTCACAGATTCGATTGGCCTTTGGTATACTCTTTGATTGTCCTAAACTGAAGGTCAAGTTCGTTAGCCAGCCATTTTGAATAAAAATGTAGAAAGATAGAGCATTTTCATCATTTTTCAGACCACCTTTTTCAGGATTTGAAAACTCTATGTACGGCTATTCGTAGTATTCAACAAATCGAACAATTTATTCTCATGACTTTTTTCGAAAAAAAGAAAATAAATTACCAGAGTTATAGCATTTACAAAATTAAAAAAAACGAACGACAATGAAAATTTTAAGCCAAACGACGCACTATATGAAAAAAGTCAAGGAAAGAAAAACGTTGCTTTTTGAACACCCTACAAGATTGTCATAATAATTTTTTGAATTTTCTTGAAAAACCGAAAATTTAAATTTTTATCGCACAATAAAATAATGAAAAATAAAAAATTCCATTTTGCGGTCAAAATATATAAGATACGCAAATTAGGGAATGAAAGGAATAGTAATGCTACGAAAGAATCACTTTTACACATTCATACCACCTTTAGCTCTGAGAATGCACAGTCTGTCTTTTTTACTCTTTCAACGTGACCGCGGTAACGGTCACGTCAACGATGTGATTGAAATGTTTTCGCAACAAAAGGTACCTTTCTCTTTGCAGATTCTACGGTAAAAAGTGCTAAAGAAAGATGCTGCTTCAAGAATTCGAAATTGTTGAATTGTAAAAAGTATGGAATTGCAGCTTATTCTATATTCAAGATTTACTGTTGCTCAGGATTGATGAACTATTTTGCATGATAATTTATCTTTTGTGGTTCGAATTGACTGCTTTTCATTCGAAAATAGTTATTTGTGATACAAGTGCGGAAAATAGATGATTATGTGCGAGTGTGAATTTTGTAGCAGAAGCTGGAGGCCCGAAGCATGAGTCGGTGGTTAGCGCACGATTGGAGCGAGTGCAAAACGTAGACGAGTGCTTCGAGCCGCAGGCAAATTATACAATAACACGAATTAGGAATCGCATATGCGCACGTGTATCACACGCTCGTCCGAAAAATTTGTGTTAGGAGGAGTTAACGAAAAATACTAATCTTAAAGGGAAAGATTTTTAAAGTCGTAAAAAATTTTTTTGAAAAATTTCTGAATAACAAATTTTGTTTGAAAAAAATGTTAGAAAAAGAAGTTTGGCAATAAAAAATGTTTGAAACAAAAATCTGGTGAAAATAAACTTTTTGACAACAAAAATTTGTTGAAAAAAATTATGTAAACAAAATTTTATGAAAGAAAACTTTTTGAGGCTTATGCCCTTTTGCTATGCCAAATGTTGGCGCTTATGCCCTTTTATAAGACGAAGGAAAACGGCTACGAAATCATAAAAATAAAACTTCAATCATCAAAAGATTTGTTCAAGTTAAATATAAATTTATTTCAAGAAGATGCCAACACCAGTGTTTGAAGTTACCTATGCCAGTGCCTAAAGTACCTCATCTCGAAAGTGCGCATGCGCAGCTTTTTCACCAGTGCCTAAAGTAAGCCATCTTCAAAGTGCGAATGTGCGAAACTTGTTTCGCACACAGTCTCCTCAAATAAGGTCCTTTATGCACCATTTAGAAACATGAAAAGGTCAACTTTTGAGGTGCGTGTTGCAAAAATTAAAATATTATTCAGTTGGAGATTTTGAAACACGTGTCCAGTAAGCAAAGACCGAATTTTGAACAAACCTGTGAAGTCTTGGACGGAAAAGATACATTTTTAAGTGAAATGATTAATATCGAAAAAAAATACAAAAATAAATCTTAAACAAAGTAGGTAAACTTTTAACTGAGGGAGACAAAATTGCAACGCAAAAGAGGAAGGTTTTTCGAGAAATGTATAATTTTCAACTCGCAAATACCAATTTTCTACCAAGAAGACAAATTTGCAGAGAATCTTCATCTAAACATAGTGGGTCATGTTTGAACCCAGACGTTTAATTTTCGTATACAAAATTTTTTTTTCTAGAAATGCGGATTTTCAGTTCAAAGTTTGGCGCGCCGTTCGTCCCGCTGTTGGATCGCAACGTTCTCAAAATCAGAGAATAGACGTCTTGAACACAGGGCGCGCTGGCGCTCGTGTGTTTAGCTCTGAAGTGGTACTTATAAGTACCGCAGTCGCCCTAAATTTCTTTCCGTGTATGATTGCAGAATTTTCAATTGCACATTCTGAAAAAGGAATTGCTCAAAAAAAGGCAAGTGTACATTTTTAAAATAGAATAAGTTGCAATTCCATACTTTTTACAATTCAAAAATTTCCAATTCTTGAAGCAGCATCTTTCCTTACCATTTTTTGTCGTAGAATCTGAAAAGAGAAAGGTATCTTTTGTTGCGAAAACATATGTCATATTTCTGATTTCCTTGCATTCTCTTTTGTCTTTGAATGAAGACCAAACTAAATCACCCGTCGGGAATTTTATTCTTTGGAAATTTTCAAATTCAGTAATATTATACACTATAAACAAGTGGAGTCTTGACCTTATACACTGTTGGGAATTTTATTATTTTGGAATTTTCCAATTCGGGAATTTTATATTTCTGCACTTTTGTAATTTGGGAATTTTCTAATTAGCGAATTTTACAGTGTCGGGAATTTTATTTTTCGGGATTTTTCAGTCGTCTCTTAAAAAAAAATTCCCGATGCTGTAAAATTGCGGAAATATAAAATTCCCTAATTGGAGAATTTCCGAATGATAAAATTTCCGACAGTTTATAATATTACAGAATTTGAAAATTCCCGGTTGATAATATTCCAGAATTTAAGCAATCAAAAAAATGTGTTTTTTTTTTAAATTAATATTTCACATAAAATAAAATAATCAAATGTTCATATCAAAGAAAATGAAAATCTACATTGTATTTTTAAGAAATTACAAAAACCGTTCTCGGAAATAGAATTACTAATTTTAAAATAAGGACAACGTCCGATCCTACGACTTCTTTACGATATTGTAAAGACACCTTAACGACATGGACATAGGATGTCGTAAAGTTGTCGTATAGTTGTCGTAACTATGTCGTAAAGACGTCGCCAAATTTTGTGCCCACTGGGAGGCTAGAGGGGGATTGAAAATTTGTAGGGATTATGCGCAGGTCGTTTCTGCTAGGGTAGAAAGAGAGCAAGCGCGACGAGAGTGAGAGGGAGAGAAGAGCCCAGTGGACACAAAATTTGGCGACATCTTTACGACATCTTTGCGACAACTTTACGACCTCCTATGCCCATGTCGTTAAGATGTCTTTACGATATCTTAAAGACGTCGTACGATCTGACGATGTCTTTTCGACATCGTAAAGACATCTTGAAGATATCCCTACTGAAAATTTGTGGTCGCAATTGAGGCCGCATTTGCGGGCGCGTATAAGAAACATTTTCGGCCGTATTTGCGGTCGCACTTGCTTAACCGTGAATATTCATCAATTAAAGATCAAAGTTCATTGAAATATGTGGTAAAATTCCTCGTAGGAAATTTTCAAAGTACACGAATGGTATGTTTCGCAGAAATAGATACGTTTATGTGATGCATGAAATTTTTAAACTTATGATTTTTGATATTATTAATAAATAATTATACAAAATTGTCCCGAACATGTGCTTAATATGCAAACAAGAAAATCTTTTTGAATAAACCGTACAGCAAATTTATCTAAAGACATTCCTGCTGGAGGATATCCAAGTTAAAAATAGTATTTTTCTATATGAGTGCGCTATGATGGCAATCCCCGCACGAGTGGGTAGTGCAGGCACGCTAGGTATTTATCTTGCATCGGACCAAAACAGTTCGGATTTGCTTTATTATGTTTTTTTTTGTTTGACATACTAAACATGTAAAGTAATGAAATATTTACCTGTTTAAACTTTGCGGAAATTGTTTATTGAAGATATTTTCAGGTTTACGTTAATTAGGAAATTCGCTGTAAAGACTCATGGTTTATGTACGAGATAATGTTCAGAAATGAGTACCGAAATACCTTATATTGTAGTATAATGTATGGGACCTTCGGTGAGAAGAAAATTTTATGGAGAAAGTGGCGGAAAAGTGGAAAATAGGCAGGTGTTCCGCCCGCTTAGGTATAGCGGTCTCGCTCAGGTATACGAAAACCACGTTTTCGACATAAAGTTTAGTTCCTGTTTGGCTGGCTTTCGGAAAGCATAATAAATACTATTAGTATAACTTTTTGAAAGGCTATATCCAAGAGTTTCTTTGCAGAATTTTGTAAGTTTGTGTATTGTGTTTGAAAAGAATGAGCATTAATGCTGAGATCTGCAAGTTGCTCCATTATTAGG
>JAABKJ010013898.1:0-10215 GCA_011634705.1 Andricus grossulariae
TGGCTAAACTTCATTGAAGGATATCTCTGCGAAGAAAAATGATATCTTCAATTTTAAAAAAGCTTTTTAAAGTTCGAAAGTTGTACTTTTAGAGGGCGTGACCCGATTTTAGAAATCAAATTTTTTCGCGAAGTAACATAAGCTCAAATACGCAGAAAATTACATCAAAAATGACCCTCAGTTGGCCAACAACAATCTCAATCCATTTTTTGCAGATCTGTGTAATTGATATATTTTTGATATATGAAGTAAAAAATGAAAAATATTACATAAGGGAAAATCATCCATCCCATAATCTAAATAACAAATTTTTAAACAAAATTTAAACTGTTCTGAAAAATGCTGGTGTTCTAAGTCGAACTTGAGTTAAATGCTTTGCCAGTGTCAACTCCTTCAATTCTGAGTTACATATCTTAAATAAAAATGGTTTGAATTTGCCTGTTTAGATGACAGTACAGGCGTCCATGGGCCAGCAGTCGTATCAACCTCAACCTGGGTATGGTCATCCAATGATGGGACAAATGGGACCAATGGGAGGTCAATATGGAGCACCATACGGTATGCCTATGGGGGCAATGGGTCCAGTTATGGGGATACCAACCAGGGACCCACGCGGACCAATGAACAAACAGCCAAGTGAGTTGGGTTTGGGCCCTACCGATCCAAACGCCATCACTATACCAAACTCGCAACCGGTGGCCAATGTTGACCCAATATCAAAAGATCAAACTGTGGAAGATGGTAAAACTGTTTTTGCTATGAATTATTATCGGCCAATGGCATGCCTGCTGCTTGTTCCTTGGTAACGCTTTTTAAATACTTTTTCTACTTTGACAATTGCTTATCGTCCGGTAAAATTCTTTCCCAATATCACATTACTGATTTTCACGAATAGATTTTTTTGGGTCATAACAAAAAGAAAAAGGAATCACAGTTGTCAGATCTCCCTATTTTCCTTAAAATCTTCTATATATCCTATGTTTGTGAATTTTTTCCCCCTTTTTTTGAAGCTTCGATTTATTTTGTAAGAATTATAAGAAACTCGAGGCCGTTGATGAAGAAATTAGGAATAGCTTTAAAAACATTACGATATTAAGGAAAAGCACAAAAGCAATTTGTCGAAGAGATTCGCGAAAAAATGATTTGATTGATTGAGATACTTTTTTTATTGTAACATTTAATTTATAAATAAAATTTTATTTTATTTTCCTGTTTAAACAAAGTGGTGTAACGATATGTCTCGAAAATCTCGCAATCATTGTCGTTTAAAAAGCTGTTTGGCTTTTCATTGCTTTCAGTTGTTTTATATCTTATATTTGATATTTTTTGAAAATTAATTCTACCAATAATGTCTTTTGTATATAGTCAAGTTAAAAATTACTTAATCTTTCACTTGATTGATGAAATTAACAAAAGAAGGCTCATTGACTATTGTAACAAATTTTAGAAGGGAAATCCAAGCTTAAATAATCAAAAAATAGTTGTGATAATTGTTTATTTAAATGTTATTTGCATATTTGTGGTTTTCATCCGCTTGAGGTAGAAGTCGTAATTTTAATTTACAAAAGCTCATTCTATTCCTTGAAAGGTTGTTAACAATTATATTTGTCACGTTTTATGGAAGTTATTTTATTTATAAATAATTTATAATAATAAATAAATAATAAATTATTGAAAATATTATACAGCTTTAGATTAGCGCATTTGGCTGGAAATTAGTGTTAAATTTTTTTTTTTTTTTTATAAAATCAGAAAGTTTCGAAGACTTGCAATTTTTAGGCTGTGTTCGTTTTTTGCCAGAAATTTGAATTTTCAATCAACAATCATCATACTTCCTAATTTCCATCAATAATAAAAAATTATTACATTTCAAAGATTTTTTTCAATCATTTACGTTTTTCGGTTTTAGTAGCGTTTTTTTACCGGAAATTAATATTTCAAACAAAAATCAGTATATTTTTAATGCTCATAATTTATTAATAATTTTAGGTTACATCAGCGTTTTACACAAAAATCTGATATTTAAAAAAAATGGTAGTCAGGAATGATTAGTTTTTTAAATAAACAATTAGATTTTAAAGAATATTCACCATTTTTAACTACTTTAGGTTATGTTGGTGTGTGAAATTTTTATTAAAAATCATTAGATTTGAAAGAAGATTCATAATTTTTGGACAATTTTAGGTTACGTTATTGTTTTACTTCGAAAATTGGTATTTTCAAATAAAAATAATTCTTTTTTTAGCCAGGTTTAGAATCTTTTAACAATTTTGGATTATGTTAGCCTTTTTCGTCAGAAATTGGTCATTTTTATTAGAGAAAAAATTATATTTCAAAAAAGATTTACAACCTTTCAACAATTTTAGGTTATGTTGTTGTTTTTCATCGAAAATCTTTTTTTTTTCTTTCAAAGTAAAATATCCTTAGATTTCAAGGAAGATAAAAATTAAAAATTAGGTTATGCTCCCGTTTTTAAAAGAGGATTTACAATCTTAAAAAAAATGGTTATGTTCAGTTAGTGTTTTTCGTCTTAAATTTTCTATTGTTAGTAAAAATCATTAGATTTTAAAGAATTGTTGCAATATTTGAACAATAACATGGTATTTTATACCAGAAGCCGGTTATTTTAAACAAAAATTATTTGACTTCAAAAACTAAACTTTGTTGGACAATTTTAGGTTATGTTAGTGTTTTTCGTCAGAAATTGGTATTATCAAACCAAAATCATTATAATTTTAACAAGATTTAGAATCTTAACAATTTTGGACTATGTTAGTGTTTTTCCTCCGAAAAAGGTAACTTTAATTAAAGAAAAATATGTATTTCAAAAAAGTTGTACAGCTTTTTTAACAATTTTAGGTTATGTTGGTGTTTTACATCGAAAATTGGTATTTTTAGTAAAACATGAGATTTCAAAGACAAAATTTTTTTGGAACAATTTTAGGTTATGCTCGCGTTTTTAGAACAGGATTTACAATCTTAATCATTTTTTGTTATTTTAGTGTTTTTCTTCTAAAATTTTCTATTGTTAATAAAAAATCATTAGATTTCGATGGATATTTACAATATTTGAAAAATATCAGGATATGATAGGGATTTTACCAGAAATCGTTTTTTTTTAAAGCAAAAATCATTTGACTTCAAAAACTAAATTTGGAAATTTTTTAACAACTTTAGGTTATGTTTTTCTGCGGAAATTGCTATTTTCAAACAAAAAGCGTTATGATTTTAGTAAGATTTAAAATCTTTTAAGAATTTTGGATTATGTTAGTGTTTTTTTGTGGAAATGTGTGTTTTTAATTTAAAAAATATATATATTTCAGACATTTCAAGAAAGATTCACAGCTTTTTAATAATTTTAGATTGCGTTGACGTTTTACGATATTTTTCGTTAAAAAAATAATTAGATTCAAAGAATATGAAAAATATTTGAACAACAACAGGATATTTTAGCGTTTTTTTGCGAGAAATCTGTCATTTGAAGCAAAAATAATTTGGCTTAAAAAACTAAACTTGCAAATTTCGAACAACTTCAGGTTATGTTAGCCGGAAATTGGTATTTTTAAACAAAAATTTAACGGTTTTATTACCTATAAAAAAGTATTATACAATTAGTTTTGAAGTTAAGATATAAATTTGCATCGATTATCTTTTTCTACTTTTCTACTTTAGATTATAGATTCTATAAAATACAAAAATCTGGTATTAATTTTATATTTTAATTTAAAAATGTGTTGAATTTCTTAATTTTGGTTCATTAGGCTGGTACTTTTTAAAGAAAAAAAATCCCCCTAATTTCCGTACAGTTTAACAGCTGAACTGTGATACCTACCTGTAAACAGAAGATTAAAAAAATCTAATTGTTTAATCTACTGTGAAAGAATTTTATTGTGCAATAAAATTTTAGTTATTTTGCGTGCTTTGCAAAGTATTTTTTTGGCTGGGCTTTCGCAAGAAAAGATCCTCAGAGGTGGTTTTTTGTAATTAACAGAAGACTGAAAGCACACATTCAAGTGAAATAGTTAATTTTGTATTCTTCTATCTCGTAGATCACATTTGAAATGGATCCTAAAAACGTTGAATATATATTTTTTCAAATATATATTTTTTTTTAATTAGATTAATCGTTTTTATTTAGTAAACTTTTGAATTTCTTCAGTAATATGTTTTTTTATTTTGGTGAAAGAAGTTTCATTTGCACGTAGAAACAATGAACTAACTTAATTTCTAGTAACAATACTATTGCATGCTTTTTGTTATTTGGAGACTGAATACAACATTGATTAATAAAATAATTAATCGATAAAGGGTTTAAAAGAAAATGTTTCATTTTCTTCCATTTAATGTGAATTTATAAAAAACTGGTTTTGAGAGTGATTATAATTTGTTTGTTAATCATTTCTGCTTTTCAGGGCAATTGTGCTTCTTTATTTAAAAAAATGCTTCTATTTTATGCTTAAAATGCAGTAAGCTTATTTTATTTGCACTTAGTTTAAGAGCTTTAGTATATATTTTATATTGTGACTGGTAATGTTCTAATGTTGAATTATTTAACTCAGAAAATTAAGGCAAAGCAAAATTAAACTTGTAACAGAAACCTTTTTTTTTTCTTCAATTCGAATGCTTCTAGTGACTTTAATTTTGGAACATTACTCTAGTCGCATCTACTTTAATTATTATTTTAATTAGTCCTAAATCTATTTGCTTCTTTGTCTAAGTTTACATTAATTTATTTTGGCTGTCCACAACATCCAAAAATAAGTTTCACCACAAAATTTCGATCTCTAGTATTCATTTTTAAGTATGCACCCTTATTTCTTGTTCGTTTTTCTCCGGTTTATTTGAGAATTAATGTTTTCTGTTTATTTTCAACTTGATCTGATGCATGGAAATGTAATTCTAAACTTTCTGTAGTTTCACGCTGAATATTTGCTTTCATCTGCTGCACAGTCAGTTGCCATGAGCAAAATGCAGTGAATCGATATAAAATAGCAAGAACAGTTGAATTAGGTGTAGGCATAATTCTTATTTGATGAAGGTTTTATTTGTTTATGTGGATTAGGGTGATGCAAAAATCGTTGCAAAATCTTCGTTGCTTTCGTGTTTACAACCAAAAGTTTACGACAATATTAAACTAATTTTTCATAACAAATTTACTGGTGTTGTGTGATTTTATAGAGAAATTTTTAGATCGATTTTCTACATTATTTACTTTTTTTATAATAATTAGGAGTTTCAGTGTACCTAGACTTTTTAGATATTCTCGATACGAATTCATTGGTACTATATAAACTATTTGCATGTTTATTTTTCAGTTATTGAGTACTTTTTTATTTATCAGTGGAGTCGCAGGTCAGGTAAAACCAGGGAGTTAGGGAAAAGTCTGGGGATTTCTGTATTTTTAAAAATTCCAAGGAATTTTGAATAGATTACAATCATTTGAAGGGATTCGCAAGATTTTTTAAAAAGATTTTAGAGTATTTTGAAAAATTTTATGGAATTTTCAAGAGCTTTACAAAGTTTCAAGGATTTGAAATATTTTCGGGTATTTCATAAGATTCCGAAGAATTTTCAATAGATTCAGTCATTTAAAGGGCTGTCAAAGGATTTTTAAGATTTTAAAATAACCCAGAAATGTTCAAGAGTTTCAAAAGATTTCAAAGGATTTGAAATATTTTAAGGTATTTAGAAAGATTTCAAAGATTTTTGAGTCGATTTTCATAATTTTAAGAGATTTCAAATGATTTTAAAGATTTTAGAGTATTTTGAAAAATTCTAAGCAATTTTCAAGAGCTATGGAAAGTTTCAAGGGGTTTCAGAAGATTCCATAGGATTTGAAATATTTTCGGGTTTTTAAAAAGATGCCGAAGAGTTTTCAAAAAATTTCAATAGTTTGAAGGGGTTTCAAAAGATTTTAGGATATTTTTAAAACATCGAAAAAAAAATTCAAGAACTTTAAAAAGTTTCAAAAAATTGCAAAGGATTTGAAATATCTTAGGGTATTTTAAAAGATTCCCAGGAATTTTGAATAGATTTCAATCATTTGAAAGGATTTTTAAGATTTTAGTGTTTTGAAAAATTCCAAGGAATTTTCAAGAGCTTTAAAAAGTTTCCGGGTATTTCTAAAGATTTCAAAGGGTTTGAAACACTTTCGGGTTTTTAAAAAGATTCCGAAGAGTTTTCAATAGATTTCAATAATTTGAAGCGGTTTCAAAGGATTTTAGGGTATTTTTAAAACATGAAAAAAATTTCAAGAGTCTTAAAAAGTTTCAAAAAATGTCAAAGAATTTGAAATGTTTTAGTTTTTCAAAAGAATTGAAGGAATTCTGAATGGATTTCAATAATTTTAAGGGATTCTAAAAGATTTTTAAGGTTTTCGAGTGTTTTGAAAAATTCTAAGGAAATTTCAAGAGCTATATAAAAAAAGTTTTCAGGGATTTCAGAAGGTTTCGTAGGATTTGAAATATTTTCGGGGGGTTTAAAAGATTTCGAAGAGTTTTCAATAGATTTCAATAATTTGAAGGTGTTTCAAAGGATTCTAGGGTTTTAAAACACCCATGAAATTTTCAAGTCTTAAAAAGTTTCAAAGGCTTTCATATATTTTAAAAGATTCAAAGGAGATTCAAGAGATTAAAAAATATTCAAAGAGTTTCCAAGGTTTTGAATGATTTTCAGGGATTTAAAAATGTTTTCGTGGATTTCAGGAAATATCAGATTTCATGTCAATTCACGAGATTTTATAATATTTCAATGGATTTCAAAGAATTTATTCACAAGTATCTGAGAGATTTCTTGGGATTTAAAAAACTTTAAAATGTTTCAAGGTATTTCCAAAGGTTTTAAATATTTTAGGATTTTTAAGATTGTAGAGAATTTTTTAATTGATTGAAATAATTGAAAGTGATTTCAAAGAATTTTAATGATTTTAGGGTATTTTAAAAAATGACCAGGGAATTTAAAGAGCTTAACCAAATTTCAAGGGATTTCAAAGGATTTCAAATATTTAGGGTATTTTAAAACATTCCAATTTGCAATATCTTACGGTATTTTGAACAGAATTCAATAATTTGAAGTGATTTCAAAAGATTTGAAAGAACTTAGCGTATTTTTAAGAATTTTAAGTAATTTTTAGAATCTTTCAAAAATGTCAAGGGATTTCAAATATTGTAAAGGATTTCAAATATTTTAGGGTATTTTGAATGACTCCAAGGAATTTTTAATTGATTTCAGTAATTTAATGGTATTTTGAAGGATTTGGAATTTTCTAGGGTATTTTAAACGATTCTAAGGAATTTTTAATTGATTTCCATTTTGAAATCCCTTAAATTTGTTCCACACTCATTTCAAACTCACTGAATTCAATTAATTTTTTCGTATTTTAGAATTGTTTTAAATTTCCTTGATTTTTTAATTCACCATGCATTTTTATTCATTTTATCGAATTCTTCTCATTTCCCTCAGGTCCTCTAAATTCAATCCAATTTTAGAAAAATCCATTGATTTTTTTTTATATTTCCAAATAATTTGAATTTAACTTGAATGTTTCGGAATCTTAACAATGTATCCTGAATTCGTTAAAATTCACCTGGAATCCTGCTAAATTTAATCGCATTCTTTTAAATTCTTTTATATTCAAAAGAACATTAGTCACATTTTTAATTAACATTACTAACTATTTGTGTTTGAAATTAATCAGTTTTGGTCACTTTCGGTTTGAATAGGTCACTTTTTCCAAGTAAATTAGGCTGTGGCAGACCTGAGGATTATAAATTTAAATTTGAAACGGTTGTATTCCATTTATAAAAGATTCTATCCCATAAAAAATGTCAGATGGTTAGAATTTTTGCCTTTAAATATGAATGGCCAGGGAAAATAAAAAATTAATCAGGGAGTTTTGATAATGAAGTTTTGGGGTCACCCTGTTTATATTTCAATAAGAATAATTCAAAAACGAGTACCAATGAATTAGCATCGAAATTATCTACAAGTCTTTGAGTATACTAAAAGTCATAATTATTAGACAAAAATGTAAATTGTGTCAAATGTATGAAGCATTTTTGTCTATAAAATTACACACCAGCATTAAATTTGTCATAAAAAATTAGGCTAATATTGTCCTAAATATTTGTTGAAAGCACAAAAGCAACGAAGATATTTAAAGTTTTAACCATTTTCTTTTGATTTGGCGATTTTTGCACCATCTTAATGTGGATTGTAATTTTTTTCTCGCTACTGATCGAGCTATAGAGTTGACGAATTTTAAAGAAAGGGTCTAAAAGAAAAATAGGTAGGAATTGCTACGATAGTCAGTCCTGAGATTTTATTTTGCGTGGTGGATTTTGAATAAAATTGTCTCTAATTTTGCGTGCAATTTAGGCGTCTTAGATTTGATAAGCGGTGGATCTCGATCAACAACTCCAACTGCTAACTTGATGACGAGGAAGAGTCCAACGACAGATCAAGGAATTCAAGTTGGTCATCAACAACACCAACAGCATCAGCAGCATCAACAGCAGTCTGGAAATGTTGGAAAGATCGGAGACAAATCGAACGCCAGGGGAGTGCAACAGTCACATCGTGATCGTGAAAGGTATTTTTTTCAATTAATTTATTTTTATTCCCTAGAACAGGGTGTCCAGCGACCTTGAAAAGCTTGAATTTTCCTTGAATTTTTTTAAACCTTGAAAACCTGGAAATCTCGTTGAGTTTTTCACGAGAACCTTGAATTTGTATTATTTTGTTGTTGCATTTAAAACAGTTATTTTATTGAGATGTGAAGAGTAATTAAAATCTTTTAGTCTATTATGAAAGAAATATCTCGTTTAGAAGAAATCTTGCTACTGAAGTTTTTTATTTATCAAGATATAATTTATCTTTTTTTCATTACAGAATAAATAAAGAGATTTCTAGGCACTTTTTCTAGACTGGTGCCAATTATTTTATAGATTGCAATTAACGGAATTTAATAATGTGAATAGTTTTATAAGTTTTTAATTTCTTCCTTTGCTAATATAGAATGTTAATGTATACATTTTGTTGTGATATTCAATTTTCAAATAAAAAAATTATTAGTTGAAAATTTCGATGTTCATTCAGTTTCAGAATTGGAATGAGCCATGACCATAAGATTTGAAATAAGTAAATGATTTCAACGAATACAAAAGGTTTCACAAACAAAGACTTAAGAAAGATTTCACAAATATATCAAAAGATTTCCAACATTTCATAAAGATTTCAAGAATTTCAAGTTTTTCAAAAAGGCGTTGTAAACCAGGTTTCAAAGATTTTAAAAAGAGTACAGTAAAACAGATTTCAAAACATTTCAAAGGTTTGAAACAATTTCAAATTTTTTTAGAAGATTTCACAAAGATTTCAAATATTTTAATGATTTCAAATTAATACAAAAGATTTCAGAAAGATTTCACAAATATTTCAACAATTTCATGAAAGTTTCATAAAGATTTCAAAAGAATACAGAATTTTCAAGGAATTCAAACAGTGTACAGTATACCAGATGTTAAAGATTTCAAAACATTTCAAAGATCTTAAACGATTTAAACATTTTTCAGAAGATTTAAAAAGATTTCACAAGGATTTTAAATATTTAAATGATTTCAAATTAATACAACAGATTTCACAAAGATTTCGTAAAAAATTTAATAAAGATTTTAAAAGAATACAAGAATTTGAAAGATTTCAAAAAGGTATAAACTAGATTTCAAAGATTTGAAACGATTTCAAAATTTTGTAGAAGATTTCAAATATTTCAATGATTTCAAACAAATACGAAAGATTTTACAAATATTTCAAAGAACTCATCATGATTTCATCAGATTTCGAGTATATCAAAGATTTCAAAAAGGGTACAGTGCACCAGATTTCAAAGATTTTAAATATCAATATTTTTCAGAAGATTTCAAAAGATTTTACAATGATTTTAAATATTTCAATGACTTTAACCGAATAAAAAATATTTCAGAAATATTTTTAAAATATTTCAAAGAATTCATAAGGAAGTCAAAGATTTCAACAAGGGACACCAGATTTCAAAACATTTCAAAGATTTTAAACGATTTCCAAATTTTCTAGAAGATTTCAAAAGATTTCACAAAGATTTAAAAATATTTCAAACGAATAAACAAGATTTCCCAAATATTCTAAAGAATTCATGAGGATTTCAAAAGATTGAAAGAATGTCAAAGATTTCTACAAGAG
>JAABKJ010013899.1:0-10215 GCA_011634705.1 Andricus grossulariae
AAATGTTAACTTATGACACATTGAACATTGAGAATAATGTTTAACATTATAGGCAAATCAAATAAAAAAATTAACTTCTGAGCTGTTCCTAATGAGATAGGCTGAGGGCTTTTTCATCGAATGGACTAAAAATGACTTTTAAGTAACAATTCTCGACAATAGTTAAAGGTTTGTTAAGAATGGTCAATTGTTTGAACAAATTTATTTCAAAAATGCACAATTTAGCCTTTTTATTATATAGATTTTTTTTTAGCATTTTAAAATATCAGTACCTCCATAATGATCTCCGAAGAGGATAATCTACTAGTAGATATAATGAATAGAAATAGTTTTTTTAGTAAAATATCGTGAACATTTCTCTGAGAGCATATTATGTTTGTTATTTTACAGACATTTTTTATAAACAAACACATATTTCTTCATTTTCTGATCCATCGACAATATATTTTTTGAACAGCCCTCTTCAATTACTTATTCTATACAGTACCGTAATTATTATGAACCATAATTTTGTGAAAAAAGGTAAGTATTTGCTCGAAAAATAAATATTTTACCTTTAATAATAAAGTTGAATAACAAATTTGACATTGTTGGAAAAAAGCAGATTTTTATTTTTTTATCAAAAAGAAAGCTTAGACTTTTCTTTTTGAGCTACCCATCAGTAATTATTTATCCAAATGTCAACATTTTCTCCATAAATCAATATTTAATAGCACAATACTTTGACCAAGCTTGACTTAGATCAGACAACTCTAATTTTTTTGGTGCACTTCAGAAATAAAGCACCTATGATGATATTGTTGATAATATTTGCTTATAAATTTACATGTATAATTCTTGCAAGCTGCTTCTCTGTCGGCACGAACATATCGGCTATGTCTTGCGAACCAGAATCGCTATGTATTAGAGCATTTGGCATAGTGACAGTTAGACGAGGAACAACGCCATTTGGCGATTAATTTGTAGTGGGCCCTGATATCGTTATACCAAGGGTTAGCATCTTCAATAGCACATCAGTCACAAATCTCAAAGTTGAATTGACTTTGAAAACACCAAAGAAAGATCCTTCTTTAAAACATGTCAAAACAGAAATTATAAGCCGCAATATTAAATATAAGAAATATCCATGCTATTTAGACATGTGTACCTGCCGACCCAATGTTGCCTTACTCATAGTGAAAGGATCTCTCCCGGTGGATAAAAGAGACGTTGCGAACGAAATTTTTCAAAAAAAGTTCAAGGAGGCCGAACTTGAATGAGCTACATAAAAAACACACCTGGAAAATAATTTTTCAAAGACTCAATTCCTCATAAAGTTCTTTTTTTAATCTTTAATAATTTATATTTTATCTCATGTAATACATGTCGTGAATTATACATCTAGTTATGACTTAAAAGTTAGTATTAAATAGTAAGAATGAAAACAATTGTAACGTTGCTATATTGCGATTCTTCTTGCTTTCATTTTGGCAAATTTATTGATAACACTGTCAATATTCAATTCTTTAGCAGCATCGCGTTCGATTGTCAGTCGAGATAGATTTAATAATCGACTTTGATGCATTCTACTACGTAAACAGGATTTTATGATTTCTAACTTGCTGAACGTCCTTTTGCAAATGGCTACTGCAACAAGCAGAGTAATGACAATCCTCAAGATAGTTATTACTTCGAAGAAATTGTTTTCCACAAAGTTGTATTTAATCAGTTAAGTGCGGAAAACATCTTTTACTGTTAACGTCTCATTGAACCTGCCATTATTTAAACAGAAGATCGCATTGATGATTTACGAGGGGAATTCTTTTGTTAAATTCTCATTATATCGCATTTTTAATTTATCAGTAAGTAGAAAACATAGTAGTTTCTAAATGGTAAGAATGATACTAATGTAAACAATTTAATATGGTATTTCAATATGTTTAAAGTCAGTAAATATAACGGGAGTAATTTGTTTTCTCGGGGCACGTTACTTACATATCACGTGAGTGCATTGCGTGGCCAAATACAATGAATTTCTTATTATGTATGCATAATCCAGCGATCAGAAAGAACATACGATCAAAATCGGAGCCGCTTAATGTTTGTAATTATTTAATAACTTAATTTGAAAATGACGTCAATTCGTGCTTCTGCGTCACGCAAAAATTAGTTCGTCAAAATGCTTCTTACACTTTGGTTTCCCTTTTTCTAGAAAGACTGGTTCAATACTCCATTTTTGAGACATTTGTATAGCCTCATCTTCACACTCTTCATTTCGTAAGTGTTCCTTTGCAGTGTTCAGAACTTTAAGTGCTCGACTTAAATCGATATTTTCTGATTGCAGTAATTTAGATGCCACATTTACTTCGTTTAGTGCCTTACAAAGCATTGTGCACATCATTATAAACTCAAACTTCTCCATATGTTTTTTAATTCTAGCTGCTTCTTTGCATTCATTATATCAAATTATTAAAGTTTAACGGCAATTGAGTTTGAGTTTTTCTTTTAGATTTATGATTTTGAATTTACTTAAATAAATACGCAAAGACAGAATAAACGTGGTTCTGAAAAAGAGTCAACAATGCGATGATTTGTACTCATGAGCAAATGACTGAATAGGTGAGTATTCCGAATAGCTGTGAAATTATTTCTTTTTTTTTTATATAATAATTTAATTTTTATAAACTCATTATATCCCAACAACATCATAAGGGACCACCGAGTTTTATGAACATTTTTAAAAATAACAATAACGTTAATGTTTGTAATTTGGACATGTTCAATGGATAGTCGTAAGGAAGGTTTCCAACGTGAATTTAACTTTCCACACATGTTATTTAGGCAAGTGTAAGCAATGAAAAATATCAATTTTCTAAAATGAAAATTTTTCAGACCGAAGACAAAGCTTATCGGGAATGGAGGTATTTTCCTCATTCAAAGAAACACCAAAACCTTATGGATTAGTGCACTGTATTTATTTTTGTACGCGCATAGAGAGCAATTCTGGAAATTTGGGCTGAAGAAGAGGCATGTACTTCGAATTGAAAAAAAAATGTAAAATGCTCACTCACTCAGAACAATAACTAACGCTGGTCAAATTATTGCCATAGATAACGAAAGGAAACAAATTTACAAACATAGTTCTGATAATGAGATACATTCATCTACGGTACATAGTAAACCAGATGAAATAGCTAAGCAGGTTAGATTGACATGGTTTCAATTATTTGATTCAACTTACGAAATTATTTAATAATTTTCAATAGAAATGTGCAATTAAAAATAATACAGTTGAAAATATTATGAAGAAAATAATGAGATAACATATACTTCTCTGCATCATATTATTCATTAATTAAATCTTGAATTATAGTACACATACGATTTAAAGATTTTATTTGTTTTATTCACGAATTTGAGATGCTGCTTATTGAGAACCCCGTTTGTTATATTCTTTATCTGCACACAATAAATGGCGATAAGCCATTCATTGCGTGCACCAAAATTATATTAGAGCGTTTATTTAATATAACTTCAAAATAGGCTACTAATTCCTTAACTTTCCGCTTACATGAAGAAGATATAAATAATGACCATGGTGAAAACTTTTCAATGATGGTAAATTTTCTAGCAAAATATGATGACGTAATGGAATATCTGTGTCCAGCAATACAAAATGAAGTGCTACAATGCTTAGGTAAAGAGTGACATCAAATATTGATTCTGAAATTCAAGGGAAGTCCTTTTTTTATTGTATGTTTGACACAACTCAAGATATTAATAACAAAGACCAATTAAGCTTATTACTCAGGTACATTTAAATTCTAGAACAAAATTGGCGAAGCATTTGATTTCGAAATAAGGAAAGAATTTATACGATCTAACGAAGTTTTATATCATACTGCTAGAGGTATAACTGACGAAGTGCTTCAGATATTTTTTGAGAATTCAATTGACATAGAGAAATGTCATGGTTAGGGTTATGGCAAAGCCAGTGTTATGAACGGTATTTTCAAAGGAGTACAAGCAAATGTGAAATTAATTCAACCAATTGCTTGGTAATTCATTGTGGAAGTTACAGTTTAAACCTGGTAATCAACTATGCTGTGGGAAAAGTAGCGAAATTCCAAGTATATTTTGCAACCATACAAAGTATTTTTATCCTTCTTTGGAAAAATGTGAACAGATGGTATCAGTTATCGTAATTTACAGAAAAAAACATTCCAGGAAACCATTTGAGAGAGTACAGACTTGAGCATGGAAAGTGTAAAGATGCAGCTACACAAAAATCTCAGAAATTTGGTATTGAACCAGTCTATGTAGAAAAGCGAAAACAAAAGTGTAAAAAGCCATTTGACGAACTAACCAAATGAATCTTTTTTAATCAATGTCCGGTGGCAGATTTACCATACATGCTACATATGCTGCAGCCTAGGGTGGCGAAATTTGATAACTACATGCCTTACTGTGGATTCAAAATCAAGTTGTTAATTTCTGTTGGCCTTGCGGTGGCAAATACCTGAATCCGCCCGTGCAAATGTCGTTAACCGTAACTTAGATATTGGGAATACAAAGTTAGTTGAAAAAGTCACAGGAATTCACGAAACTGCAAATCTCTTTTCTTTCGTGGAACAATAAAATTTCACAAAACAATCTGAGGCAGAAATTATGAAGACAGCAAATAAGTTACAGATTCGATACGATGAGGATTTAACAAAAAGATTTCCGTCGCAAGTCATCAATGCAATCGTATCTTTAAATGATAACGTCTTCAATGAGACGTCAACAGTAAAAGATTTTTTCCGCAATTGACTGGATAAGTTCACTTAGCTCTGCTTGTCACAGTAACCACTTACGAAAGAATGTTCAGAAAATTAAAAATCATAAAATCCTATTTGCGTAGAAGAATGCATCAAAGTTGATTTTTTAATCTATCTCGGCTGACAATCAAACATGATACTGCTAAAGAATTCAATATCGACAGTTTTAATTATAAGTTTGCCAAAATAGAAGCAAGACTAATCGCAATACAGCAACGTACAAATTATCTTTATTTTTAATATGCAATACTACATTTCAAGTCACAACTATGTATAATTTATGATATCAAATACCTGAAAACAAATTTAATATATAATATATCAGAAAGAGAACTGTATGGGGTATTTTATTTTTGAAAAGTTGTAACAGAAACACTTATACGCTGTTTGCTTTTTAATTTTATAAGGGGCGCCTCTTAAACACTTTTTCAGGGGTCCTACACACGGTTGTTACGCCACAGCCCGTACCTTATATTTGGGCTATATAATTCCCCTTTAGCCCACTCAATTTCGGCCTCGTTGAACTTTTGGTGGAAAAGTTCGTTTACAACTTCTCCTTCATCCATCGGGAGAGAAGCTTCAACTACAAGTAACGTAACATCGAGTTGGCATGTACGCATGTCTGAACAGGGTGGATATTTCCAGTGTACAATTTTTTGGCTTGTAATTACTTCTTTCATTAGGTATGAACAACAAGCTTTTTCTGGCGTCTTAAAAGTATATTCAACATCAAGATGCTCCATTGATGTGCTATTAAAGATGCTGGCCTTCGATATGGCGATAGTAGAGCTTACTACAAAAGCATCGCCAAGTGGAGTAGTTCCTCGTCTAACTTTTACTATCCCATACGCTCTTATTTCCGGCGGCGAATATGGCATTTTGGTGTACCAGACTGCAAAAATTATAGAAGTATATTTGTACGTATATATCATATTATAAACAATTTCATTATGGGGAAATTATTTCTGAAGTGTATCTACCTAAAGAATACTTCTTGCCTGAGCTGAGTCAAAGATTGTCAAAGTGTTGTGCTATTGGATAGTGATTTATGGAAAAAAATGTTGACATTTGGATAATTAGTTAGCGTGGGGGAGCTTGAAGAGAAAAGACTAAGCTTTTTCTGAAAAGCGGAAATAAATAAAAATATATGCTTCTTTCCAAAAAAGCAAAATTTGTCCTTAAACTTCACTGGTGAATGTGAAATATTTTTTTTCCCCGAAAAAAGGCCTATGATCGATTAGTACATTTCGATGAGACCTAAAAGAAAGTACGCAACTCAGGGTGACAGACAGAAAATACGCAACACGCGGTAGCGGATAGAAACTACGCAAGTAACAAAATGCAAGTTTTCATAAGACCGTTTTGAAAGTTTAATTAGTCTTCACAATACAAGAGTAATAATTTCAGGGATAATCAAGTGATTCTAGGAATCCTATAATCACCAAACACTGAATTATAACCTCTGAAACTTAGGTTTGAAACATTTCGTGATGTTTTCTATGTAATTGCAATAGTATGGTGTTTGATCTAACCTCAAAAATTTTAGAAGTTTCAAATTCAGTCGACTTTTTCTTCTCTTCCAGGACTTCCATATTATGTAAGCTTCATCTTTAATACCACAATATTCATGAATTATAAATATTGATCTATGTAATATCTGATTATATTACTTCGCTTGAGGTTAGGTTTATTATAATCAACGCAAGTCAGTGCCGGCAAAACTGGTGCCACTGTGAAGGTTGGAACTACTTCATCCGAGTTACTTACGAGTTAGTATGCTTTGAATCAATAAATAGAAAAATTAAAGCGTTTTTATTACGGCTTTCAACACACTAAAACAGTTTCTCATGGTAACTCAAAATCCAGAAATTGAAGTCACGTCGTTTCTATCCGCTACGGTGAGTTGCGTAGTTTCTATCCGTCAGCGCAAGTTGCGTACTTTCTTTTAGGACCCATCGATTCGAGAAATAATACCCTGTGTGTGACGCCTTGGAAGAAAGAGGCTCAGTTTTTTGATTGCAGTTTAGGTTTAAGGAGATATTCTCGCTTTTTTGGACAAAGTCTACAGTATAGATTTTGAAGTTTCGACATAAAACCATACTTTAATCTATTTCTCTAACTTGTGACATTATACTTCTCTCCTGTAAGTGAGTGAATTTTATTTTTGAAGAAGAAATATAACATGTTTGCTTATGAAATTCACCAATTTTAAATGCGTCTTTCTCGACAAGCAGATTTTCAAAGTCCCAACTACAAAGCTGCCGCGGATAGTCGGGTTTCCACCTAGATGGTTCATCTTTGGCTTAAAATGTCGAAAATTTATCCAGATATATGCCAATTTATGTCACATATCAGATGAGAGCAGCGGCGAACATGTGGTGCACATGATATATCAATCCATAGCAGGGGAAATATAATCGATAATAGTATGGAAAAATATGTAAGACGCAGATCATCTTAACTTTGCCTTATTTATAGCAAGAACTAAATCGATGTAGGTCGCACATTCCGAATCTGAAGTCAAAATTTCAAAAAACGAAATGGCGGTCCCAAGATTGCACACAAGAATTAAAAAAAAATTGGACTCACTTCTAGGACCAAACCTGAACCGAGGAGATGACGAAGACGATGAATCAGAATCTGAAATGAACATTTGGAAAAAATGTAAAAACCAATATGGTGGAAAAGTATCGCAAGAAAATATCAGACTTTCACGGTACCCAATTGGTAGCCAAAAGGAAGACAAGGGAACTAGATATGGTGAAACTTCCAATTTTTCTGCAGGTCACTTTTGATAATAATACTATACCGTGCATTGATGACAAATGTGTAAGTTTTATTAAACAGGGCTGTATAACTAGAATCTTGGGGTCTGTGAAAAGTTAATAATTTTATAAGTTATTCTATTTAGAAATTATTTTCATAAAAATATGATAATTCCCTATTGCAATTAATTATTATAATCATTTATGAACAATTTCGATTCATTGGAAAAAAGTTATATCGTAAATTTATTCATAAATTTTTTGGCAAAGTAATAAATTTTGTATCTACCAGCAAATTATTTTCTTCGGAGGTTATTGTGGAGCTACTGATATTTAATAGTACTGAAAACAATTTTTTTTTTAAAACGTAAGTAAGCATTCTAAGAAAGTATTTATAACTAATTTTTCACCATTTTGTACAGTTTCCAGCAATTCAGAATATTACGGAATAGACACAACTATGAAGTGGAGCAAAATTAGGCAAGTCTATATTTAAGTATACATTCAGCAAAACAAATTGAGGTAAACAATTATTTAATAGAGGTAACAGTTGTCAACTATATGGCTGTAGATCACTGAAAGTTGAAATTCCTTATTTGATTAATATTTTATTTATTTGATAATAGATTTAATACTTTCACGATGATTCATTATGATAAATTTGAATTCAGAATTAGAAGCTTTTTCGGGTTTCAATCGTGTGCAAAACTAAGAAACTTGCCGACGTTTCGTGAACATTGCAGTTCATTTCTTTCAATTTTTGAATTTATCATTTCATTTATGTGTACATTGTCCTTGATAGATCAAAATAAAAATGACTTTTTACCTAAATTGTTTGCTTAATAATAATTGAATTTTTGAGAAACAAATGCATACATACTTCACACTTATTTTTCATTTTTAAATTACTTTTGATAGAAATAATATTAAATGAATCAACGTATAATTTCGGTAAGGGGTGCTCTAACTATTCCTAATTAAATTGACCAGCTTTCTTTTCAAATGAAAAATACAACTTTTTGCCACAAAACCAAGTCTGCCAGCCCACTGTTAAATGGGAACTTGAAAGAATTGTACATTTTTTTCATTATATTAGTTTTTTTTAAATGTGACTTACCAGATAACTAGATAGACTTACCATCCTTGCCAGATGGGACCGTAATTCCCAGCGATAAAACCGTACAAAATATTAGGAGACTCACACAAAATGTGTTCACCATTTTGTTATGAAATTATACGGTAACGAAAAAGACGATATTAAATGATGATGCATGAATAAGTAACTCGACATTTATAGGGAAGTATTGTTTGCTGTATTAAAAATTCAAGGACTCTCGAACATATTCTAAAATATACTTTTTGTGCAAAGCACTTGTTAGACCCCCTTCCGACTCTCCTCCCCAAATCTAAGCAAGTGTAAGAACTTGCTTCACCCCTCCCCCCTTTTCAATATTGCGTAAGATTTCCTTGACGGTCCATTCGCTTGGCACGTCATGGAGAGATCTGACAATCGCCCGTAGATCGCGGGATTTCGTTACGAACACCAATTTGCCACACATACTCCTACATACTATCTACGCCTCATTATTAATCAAAAATACTTACTAACATAACCATGTTTTTTGTTACGATTTTTGTAAATGGATGCAGAATTTCGACCAGTAGTAAAATTTCCTTGATGAAAATTTAAGAATCATAGAACCAAGATGTTGTAAAGAATAAATGTATTCAAAGTTTCTCAGAACTATTAGGAAAAGTCGTTGGTTAGCCTTTTCTGTTAAGTGATTGCTATGCGTTTTTATAAAATGCGTATCAGTATCGTATCCGCGGTCGGATAATCAGATATAAAATAAAAATAAATAAAATCATACGAAGGATTTCAATTTCGAACTTTTCTCCTACTGTCCCTTTACATTATCATTTAAAAAATACATGTTTTTGGTTCAGGCACAAGACCGTTAATTATAAATATTGTTTATTATTGTAATTATTCATAAGCGTCACCAGCTTGAGGAAGTTGAAACCAGGACCCGACTTCTCAATTGCATCACCTTATTTTTATTCATAAATGCTAAAATTATATCTTTTCTAGATAATTAGTGCCTACTCCTGTTTCGAGTCAAATCTGTACTCTGAGTGAAAAATTTGATAATTTCAATAGTTTTTGGGTAAACCATTTCTTATTCTAACCGGAACATAAAAAAAATGTTTCACTTAAAGCCATTCAAATTAGACAATTTCTCACTTCGAATACAGATTTGATCTAAAACAGGAATAGGCCCTAATTATCTAAAGAAGATGCAATTCTAGAGTTTATGCAGTAAAATGAGGCAATTCTGTTTTGAAGTTGCGTTATGGTTTGAGCACCCTTAAGATAGAGACGGAAGGTGCAAACTCCGTCATTCTCGTACTATATGTTTTATTTCAACTATAATAACTGCTTTTTATTTTTCGGATCGTTAATCCAGCTTGAATATCCACATGTTTCTGCATTATACAGGTTCATATTTTTTTTAAATAAGCAGTCGAGACAATATTATGATTGCTTCTATATACTTTTTATACCTTCTTCTCCATACCTATCTATAACTGATTCCGAAAAAACATGACCATTTTCTTAAAAGCTATTCTTTCTAAGTTCTGCAAAATGT
>JAABKJ010013900.1:0-10215 GCA_011634705.1 Andricus grossulariae
CGTTGCACATCGTAAATTATTGTTCAGGGAATAAAATAATCCATTGTTAATTTTGAAATTTAATGAAAATTTCTACTTTTGTCTTACATGGAAGCAAAAACTCTGAATATGTTCGAAGGGAAACAATTAGAGAGACTGAAGTTTTAAAATATTCAAAAGTTGCGTTAGTTTTCAAACAAAAATTTCAAAAACAGTTTTCAAAATGTTGAAAAAGTAATTTCAATTCCTACAAATTGTCCTGGAAATTGTCCTGGATATTTCAGCTTTTTAGGACGAACTTCAAATCTGTTTCCTGAATATAGTTGGTAAATATCACAATTCAGATGGAATAGAATCCGAGCGTGAGTTTATGAAATATTTTCATCAGCTAAGAATTTATATAGGAGAAACATTATAAAATTGTTTGTCTCCTTTAACGTTCTTGATGCGTGGAGGAGTATACATAAAGCCAAGAAACTCTTTGTTATACTGCTCTACACCGCCAAAAAATTCACCCTTATGTCTTTTTTCGACGAAATGAAAATGATCAGAGTTATGGCATACACAAAATTGAAGAAAATCAATCGAAAATGAAAATTGTAAGGCAAACAACGCACGATATTCAAGAAAAGTAAAGAAAAGAAAAACTTTGCTTTTTGAAAGCCCTACGAGGTGATCATAATGAATCACATTAAAAATAATCAAAAATTCCATTTCATGGTCGAACTATGCAAGATACGAGAAAAGATGAATAGAGATTCGTAAAAAAAAAATCATCAAAATAAAAGAATTACATTTTTAGAAAAACGACACAAGCTACGTACAAGAATAAATATGCGCAAGTTGTTTAATTAAAAAAGAGCTATACATTTTTAATGCTAATTTTTGGATAGGATGTGTAGTTTTTAATCTTGAAAAATAACATTGAAAATAAAAAAATAAAATTTTTTGAAATAACGACACGAATATCTGGTCAGGACAAGACAATTATGTCGGAAGTATATGGCTATTGATCCCACTAGCATTAATGAATTCTATCTAGCTACTGTACCGCCAACGGTAGCATCAGAGTTGCTAATATGCCACCTTTATTTATGTACTGGCAACATTGTACATGACTCACAGAATACTTTTGCGTTAAAGGAAATTGATCTTAGTCATTTCCGTAACGCTATGAGGTCATTCATCGGATGGCTTAAATAGTTCCTGCATTTATCTTTATACACTCAGGTTTTAGGCAGGCTTGTTTGGCTGGACTTATTTTGGGGTTTTGAGACCCTTGATCATGAGTTGCTTTAAAAAAAATTAGTACTCATAGGAGTGAGAGTTCTTGGTTCACAGGGCAATATTATAATATTAATACACGTGTATGCAGACGCTACACAGGTGTACATCCGTTGTAAGCAGGAAGACATTAATGAGGGAGCAGCCATTTTAAAACCGGTCTTAGATCCCACCGCTGGTTAGGCAGGAGATTGTGCGCTGACCAATAATTTTTCTTCTTGCTTTATTTTGATAGACATGGTCAAAATATGCTAAAAAATTTATTACAATATTCTTGAATTTAAACAAAAAAGTTTTAACTGTGCATTGCAACAAGAAATGTTTGGAAATAAAATTTCTTTGAAACATGTATATTTTTTTCATATTGGATTCACTATCTTGAATTTATAAAATCTGACGCAAGATTCAGATTCAGCGACACCAATAACGACTTTTATGATTAAAACCAAATGTAGACTGTCAAACTACACGATTTTTGTGCACCGATGGTTGAAGAAAGTGTAAAGTTTTCTCGCCATTTCAATGTGAACAAAAATCAAGATGAACATTCTTTCTCAACATTTTCATTTCTTTGAAATAAAAGCCGTGATACCTAATTTCCAGGAGGTGATATTTCAATGTTCAGCTTGGATTCTGAAAGAGGGTTTCCGAAAATAATAGTGAACATGGTTTACGTTCAAAAATTCCTGTTCCTTCATTATAGTAATAAGGCTAAAGTGAAAAATATTAAGTTAAGACGATTAATTTTATACTGAAAAAAATGAATTCTCAACAACATGATTCAATCTTAAACTCAGAAGATAAATTTTCTGCGAAAAAATATACAAGCAAACAAATAAATACATTTTCAACTGAAAAGGATAACTTCGAACTAAGCTGTTGAATTTTCAAACAAAAAAGATGAATTTCCAAAGAGAAAACGTGATATTTGATATTTCAACCAAAAATAATTTTAATTTTATACCAAAAATGATGATAAAATCAACTTCAACTTTATTTCATCGAAAATTCCCTAACTCTGTGAGGTTTTCCCTGACATTCCATGACTTTCTGGAATTACCTGACCTTCAGCAATTGTGTAGTTTGAAAAAAGTATATGTTTCTTCGACTCTAGAATTTTGTTTTCAAAATATATGTATTGATTATGATATATATTCGTTTAAACAATAAATGCCCTAAATTCTCTTAGATGCTCTATAAATGCTCTGATCGAGTATAAATGCTGAGAAGAGAAAAAAAGTGAGAGCAGAAAAAAAAACTCAAATATTTTAATATGGTAGGTTTATTTACGTAAGTAGGCACACACAATTTGCAAATGATATACATACATTATCATTATGTTCTGATCGGAAGGTATTGTAAATTAGGATTCCGCGAGCGGTCAAGATAGCGCCGGTAATCTAATGCAGCTTCTCTTCCTCTCGGTCCTCCATCGATTTCAGCGTAAACAACAAACTTAGTCATTCGTATTGCAATAAACACGTGGTCGCGGTCGTGCCTAAGTATAATAGTAGGCTCATAAAGCATGAAACCACTTGTACGTTTAAATTCCACATGATGTAATTTTAGAATAATTTCAGTTGGAACTTCACCTTCAGGAGTTGAGTGAACTGCAATAAATTGGACACAACGATACCGTATGTTATCAATAGTACGCACGAAGACTTCATAATGTTCAAAGTCGTTCGGTGGATTATTTTCCAATCAATCAGGATCTTCGTTGACCATCCTCATATTACCATTAAGAGCGCCTTCCGAGGTTATCAGCGTAAGTCCATCACCTAATTTGGTGTGAGAAAAATTCACATTCATAGTTTGTGTACACTAATAAACTGATATATTTAACAATTTTGATCTTGATGAATCTCTCGAATTTTGTACCACGACTACAACTCATGATATGACTAGGAAAGTTGTGGACAAATCCTCGAATTTGAAGACTATAATCCTTAAAATGTTATCTTTCAAATTTTATTCTTCTCAATTTTATCTCTGCAGCTACATGTCAAAAGGACTTGCAAATCAATCAATAACATTTTTAAATGTGCTGATCAAATAAATTACAAAACCATCACAATGAACCTTTTCGTTTGGACTAAAATTCAATAAATTATATCAATTTAAAAATTATCTTATTTTTTTTTAAGCGTTCCTTAAGTTATAAGCGTGATCTTCAGTATATTTCAACCGGTCTGAAAAATCATTTTCATGAAAATCAAGGTTGTTCAGTAAGTCAGTCGCAACGTCTCAAAAATGCAAAGAAGTACACGATATGCAGTCCTGTCGTAATACCGCAAATATAAAAGTTATAACATGTTTAATTGTTCACTCGGAAGCAACCAAAGTCTCTTTGTTGCACTATATGTATATATAAATCATTTGTTATAAATGTTAGTTATAATATTATATTACACTTACAATGGTTAGGCAGGCATCCCACGCATGTGAGGAGTAGAACAGAAGGAATAATGTTCATTTTTTCTAATTGGCACAGTGACCAAGATATAAAACAGTGAACTGATTATTGAATAAATTCTACGGGTATTTATACTAACTTTCACGACTGCCAAATGACGCGTTTCATTTAATCTTCCAAACAGAGTGAAATGAGAAAGATTGTGGATCTCTGACCTCGAAATTTTCTCTATTTGCAAGGTTCACAGAAGAAATGAAATGTAATCTTTTCATCGATTTCAGAGTAATCGTTACTTGCAACAAAAATCAACTTCAAATCTTTAAATTCACCCACCACATAGGAAATCGTTACCATATCAAGTCTATCATATCTTGCGAAAAAAAGAATCACCATAAATTTCCTTATGCTCTCTAGCCTAATGTATGAAACTGCAAACAAAGATAAAGAAATGAGTGTGCCTTCAAAAAGCTGGCGGATTCTATGCTAATAAAAGTGGGAAATGGAAGGAACACAAAGTTGATTGGAATTTAAACTTTTGAAAAATAATCTGAGAAAGCACCCCCTTGGAAGGGTGTTAGTTTTTTTTAATACGTTATTTTACAACACAAATCAAGACAAATAAACTTTTTCTTTTTTTGACAGAATGACATTAATGGTTTTGAAATCCGAAATCGAAATCGATATTACTTTAAAATCGTATAAAAATAGGAATTCTGATGAACAAAGAGTTTAATAAAAACAGTGGATTGTGTAAAATTGTCAACATTATTGGAATAATTGGGAGACACTTTTGTTGCGCTTGTAAATAGACTACGTCACGTCCGCAAGGTAACGTATTCTAACGAATAAGATTTTCATTCAGACTAGGCCTAGTTTTTCCAAGGTCTATTTCTGTACATAATATGAAGGAGAGCAGATAAAAATTTGGTTACACTGTTCTAGTAAATGATGTAATACAGCATTAAAAATTACAAGGGATTTAAAAGAATTTCTAGAAACCTTTTAGAATTAATGTTGCTCTAAATTTGTCTTCTATCATTCTAAATATACTTGGTGTACGGAATTTTTTGAAATAATTATGATTCTTGGTTGGAACATTGAACTTTCCAAAAACAATTAAAATTTAGATCTGCAGAGAAGAATGTTCCTAATGATTTAGAATAATTTTGCCTTTGAAATTATAATTTTCGAAAAATGTTTTGATTTTGATTTGGAACAGTAGATTATTAAAAAAAAAATTATAATTCAGACCTAGAACAAAGAATTTTTTGAAAGAATTACAATTTTGCCATAAAAAGGAAGATTTTTTAAAAGAATTATGATTCTGTTTGGAAACAGAAAAGTTCCAAACAACAGTTCTGATGCAGATCTGAAATAAGGAATGTTTTAAAAGAATTACATATTATTCTAACTTGAAGCGGGAAATTTTCGTGAAGAATTATAATTCTGACTAGAAAGAGGAAATTTTTGAGAAAATTGATAATTACGTCCTGTAGCAGGAAATTTTTGAAAACAATTATAATTGTGAGTTCCAACAATAAATTTTCCGAAAGCGTAACAGTTTTAACTGGGAACGTGGAAATTTTGAAAAGAAATCTGAATTTTTTCCAGAACAGGGAATATTTTAAACAAAACCTCAGGTAGAACTGAAATAACGGTTTTCGCTAAATAATAAAAATTTCGGCTTGGCACAGGGAATATTCTGAAAGAATTATGCTATACTAGACTGACTTGAAACCAGAAATTTTCGTGAAACAATTGAAATTCAGATTTGAAGCAAAGAATCTTTCTAAGGAATTACAATTATTTTTTCTCTACACGGAGGATTTTTTAAATAATTTATCATTCTGATTTGAAACAGAAAATTTCAACAAAAAAAAATTATGATTCTAATTTGGAACAGGGAATTTGAAAAAATGGCGTTGCAACAAGAAACGTTTCTTAATAAAAACAATCTGAATTTCGAACCTAGTATTTTCAGAGAGAATTAAGATTCTACTTCAGAGAACAGACTTTTTGAAGAACAATATATAATTGCTTTTTAAGACTTTATCTCTGTTTTTGTGTCTTTTGACTCAAAATTTGAATTTTTTATTTTTTTCATGGTATTTTCGATAAGTAGAATCGAAATGACAAGTCCCATAAAAAAATCGTTCGGAAAAATATTATAGGACTTTTTGAAAGCTATAATTACTTGTTGTAACTTTTTCCCATATTTTTCGTAATTTGGCTTAAAATTAGAATTCTCGAATGTTTCATTTTCGATGCATAAACCATAAAAACGAGTTCTATCAAAAAATAGTTTGGAGGAAAATTGTAGATATTTTTGAAGTGCTTCAATTCTTCTTTTTTTTACGTATTTTTCACCTATCTGTCTGCGAATTCAAAGAATTCACGGAATTCAAAGAATTTACCGGATGCACACAATTCAGGGAACTGCCGGAATTCCAGGAATTCGCGGTATTGAAGGAATTCATGGAATTCAAGAAAATCAAAGAAGACAGGTTTGAAATATATAATCTTAAGGCAGGTGCGTTAAGTTCCGTTAATTTCATGAATTCCCAGAATTTCTTCAATTCCGTGAATTCCCTGAATTCCTTGACTTCCGAGTATTCCGTTAATTCCATGAATTCCTTAAATTTCGTGAATTCATTGAATTCCGTGAATTCTACGAATTCCGTAAATTCCCCGAATTTCGTGGATTACTTGATTGCCCCGAATTCCGTGAATTTGTGGAATACCGTGAATTCGCCGAATTCCGTGAATTTCCCGACTTCATTGAATTCCCTGAATTTTGTGAATTTCATGAATTCCTTGGCTTCCCCGAATTCCGTGAATTCCTTGAATACCGTGAATTCTCCGAACTCCGTTAGTGACTTCAATTCCTTGAATTTCAAACATTACTTGAATTCCGTGAATTTCATAACTGTGGAATAAGGATTTTTTGACACGTGAGGCTGTGGAGAATAATTCGGATTCTGGTTTAGAGCAGGAAATTTCTGAAGACAAAAAAATTAATTCAAACTGGAAAAAAGAAATCTTCGGAAGGAATAGCAATTTTAACGTAGAACCGAGAGTTTTCGGAAAACAATTCAAATTCAGGTCTTCAACCAGAAATTTTTCTAAATAATTACAATCATTTTATTTAAACGGGAGATTTTTGACCAGAATTATCTTTCTGACTTGAAACTGGAAATTTTTGAAAATTGCAGAACATTTTTGAAACAAAAATTGTTACCGTGAGTTGCAACAAAAAATGTTCCAAAATAATAACAATTTGAATTTTGAACCTGGAACTTTCCAAAAGATTTTTGATTCAGACTGGGTGCAGGCAATTTTTGAAAACAAAAATTGTAATTCTGATATGAAATAAGGGATTTTTCAACAGATCTACAATTTTTCCTTGGAATGGAGAATTATCTAAAAGATTTTGATTCTGAATGTGTACAGGGAATTTTCAAAAATAACTGTAATTCTCAAGTGTGGGAGGAAATTTTCGAAACGGATTATGAGTCTGATTTGTCACTGGCTTTCCGAAATTCATAGAACAATTTTAATTTTTGAGTATTTTTGTTTTGTTTCTCCCATATTTTGGAAGGAAAGTGATGAAATTGTTTATTTACAAACAAAAAAGGGCTTTTTGTTACTTTTTGACTTTTTGCATGTTGATATACTTAATAAATATATAATAATTTTGTTCAGGCTGTATAATGTATAATTTTTGAAAATTTATACAAAAATAAGGATAGTGTTAATCAGAAATGTTTTATAAAAGAAGGCAATGATGTATATCTTTATCGAAACAGTCACTGCCAGCAAGGTGACGCATTTACAACTTATGTTTCTTCAGAATCATGACATTGAATTAATTATACATTCAATCTGTTCTAACTTGCTTTACCAACGCCTCGTGTCTAGATTAGTTGAAAATATTTGTTCAATTTTCAACGAATTTCAATTAACAGCAGATTATTTTATTTCATAATTAATTTTCAATATTTTTAGTCTTCATGTTTTAATTAAATATTATTCAGAAAGTTTTATTCCAATCAAATAAAATAAAATTTAATCTTGAAATCAAAAATGAATATTTAAGAACAACTTCACTACCTCCTGAATAGAAAAATTTCCTTAAAATCGTTGCAGATACAAAAAAAAACCGTTCAAGGAATAAGAAAATCCATTGCTAATCAAAATTAAGAGAACGTTTTTCACCCTTTCCTTGAATGGAAGCAAAGACTTTATATATCATTATATGTTTTTAAATTGAAAATCACTTCCACGATCTCCTAGGAATACCCAAATTTCTAATTTGTCCTAAACTACGTTTCATTTTAGGGAAACAGATTCTAAAAATAAAATTAAGAATATTAGAAAAGTAATTTCAATTCCTAACATTAGTCGAAAATTCATGCTTCAAGTCAGAGATTCAACTATTTAGTTTAGAAGTGATCTTTTTCAGTTAAAAATTCAAGTACCTCGTTGAAAAATTTTTAATTCTGACCATACATTTTTTGTAAAAAAATTATCTTTTTGATTACAGAATTAACATTTTAGTTGAGAATTTGAATCTTTGGTTAAATGTTGATCTCTTTTTTTGTAATTTGATTTTTGTTTAATTCATCATTTTAAGCTAACGATGCAACTGCTTGTTTGAAGAATATTATGTGTTTATTAACTGTCACTAACTGTTTTGTTAAAATAAACTCTCTTCTTAAATATTTCTATTTTTGTTTAAAAATTCCATTACTTCAATAAAAAATGTAACTATTTGACTTCAAATGAAACAAGTTATTGGAAAATTAAACGATTCCATTCTTGGTTAAAAATTGATCTTTTTCAGTTTAAGGTTCATCTATTTGGTAGAAACTTCATCTTTTTAGATTGCACATTAACTATCCCGTTGAAAATTCTTCTCTTACGGTTTAAAAGTCAAGTGATTTCTACAAGATTCAAATTTTCAGTTTAAGAACCTAATTATTCAATTGAAAATTCGTTTATTTGGCTACAAAGTTAATCTCGTTTCTTATCAATTCTTTCATTTTGTCAGGAACATAATTTCACTGAGAACAAGTAATTTTGCTTACTAATGACGAATGACTAGTATAATCCTGTCTTGCTGGAGGGAGTTTTTTTGAAAGACTAAAATTTTGATTTACAAGAGAAATTTGTTAAGAAAAATTATAATACACGCAATTTAAAAAAATTGAATTGTAAGTTGTAACACGAAACGTTCCAAAGTAATAACAATTTCAATTCGAAAAGTGAAATTTTCTAAAAGAATGCTGGTTTTGGTTTTTAAAAGAAAGTTTTCGAAAACCAATTATAATTCTGGTCTAAAAAAAAATGTTCTGAAGAATTACAATAAATTCGTCTGAACGGGAGATTTTTGAAAAGAATTTTTCTTCTGTTTTGACAATGGACAATTTTTAAAACAAAACAAAATAATAAATAAATTTAATTTGATTTGTAACACGAAATATTCTAAAATAAAAACAATTTGAATTTGGAACTTGGATCTTTCGAAAAGATTTTTGATTCTGTCTTGGAAAAGGGAATTTTCTGGAAACAAAAAACATAATCCAGATCTGAATTAAGGAATTTTCTAAAAGATCTACAATTTTCACTTGAAATGGAAAATTTTTCAAAGGTTTTATTCTGACTGTATGCAGGGAATTTTCCACAGTCACTGTAATTCTGAATGTAGATGGAAATTTTCGAAAAGAATTGTGAGCCTGATTTTAAAGAGGACATTTTTGTACCAAAATTCTAATTCTGATCTAAAACAAGGCATTTTTTCAAATACCTATAATTCTACTTGAAACAGATGATGTTTTTGAAGGTTTACAATTTAATGTTAAAAATTAAAATTCAGATATTCATAGAACTATCTTACTTTTTTTTTCTGGTAAATTTTTGAAAGAAAACAATTAAAAAAATTATATTCAAAAGAAAACGGAGACAATAAGGGTATATTAATTTCTTAAGAGCTATACAATAGATATTATTTCTAAATTGTTCGACAAAGGAAAATAGAGATAAATGGGAAAAAAGTCTAATAGAAGAAGGCGATTCTGTAACATTTTTATCTTTATTGGAACAATTCGAAGGTAATAGCACTTTTTGCAAATACGCATCATCACATTGAATTACTTAGACACTCAAACAGTTCTAAATTTCTTTAGTCATGCCTCGTGTCTAGATTCGTCGAAAATATTTGTTTAATTTTCAACGAATTTTATTCAACAGCAGATTATTTTATCTCGTAATTCATTTTCAATATCTTTGACCTCATATTTTTATTTAATATTATTCAAGAAATTTCATTAACATTAAATTAATTTCATTTAATTTTAATTTGTAAGATGAATATTCAAGAAAAACTTTACTACTTCCTGAATACATATTTTTGCATAAACACGGTGCAGATAGAAAAAGCCATTAAGGAAAAAAAAGTCAATTGTTGATTGAATTTGAGTAAAAATTTTGACTTCTTTCTAATATGAATGAAAATTTTTTAATATGTTTCATTGTAA
>JAABKJ010013901.1:0-10214 GCA_011634705.1 Andricus grossulariae
CTTGCGCTGAGAAATAATCAACCCGCTTTTGCTCCGACTCTTTTCTTAGTCCGCTTTTGCTATCAGCCCCTCATATAACGATATCTCTCTTGATCCAGACGGGTCAACATCATTTTTTTTAATGAAAGGTGAAATTATAAAGAATTTTTTAGATTCAGGTTGGAAAAAATAAAAAGGTGCAATACTGACGAAAAATTGAATTCAAAAACATTTTGTACTTTTTTTGGTCTACATTTGAAAAAAATCTAAATTGTGATATATACCTCCAAGTTTAATCGAAATTCGTTGAGCGTTGTTGGACATACAGATTATTCAAAAAAATGTAATGGCGAAATTCAATATGGCATAACTCCCTTAATTACAAAAATTTTCAAAAATTTTTTGGGCACCAAATGTCTCTTATGTAACACTATAATTTTACAAAGTTTTATTAAAATCGAACGACCATTTGCAGATCCTGATATTTCTGACGCACACTGCTCCAACATTTTTGGTAAATTATCAGTTTACCATAAATTTTCCAAAATTTCCTAAATTCATATTAAAATAAAAATAAAGTTTCAAAAATTACTCCATGCAAGCATGAAATCATGCCTGTGCTACAAAAAAATCTGAAGTAATGCATTTGTGCAATTCTTTGAATTAGGTTTAGTCTTTTAAAATAGGTATTTAGTTGCTTATTATAGTTATGGTATTTTTCAGATTAAATTTATAAGGAAGGATTCCTTAATCCACTAGACGAAATTCCTATTTCATTCATAGTGTATGCTTTAAAAATACATTTTGAAATAAAAAAGTTGACATTTTTGACGCGTGAATAGGTTTACGATTTGGGAAATATTTAAAAATAATAACAATTTTAAAGTAATCCATGTTCAACATTTTTTTCAGAATTAAGGTAGATTTTTCTCGCCAAATGCAAATATATCAAACTACTGAAAACCAAGATACGAAGTGATATTTTTGTCGAACATTAGATTTTAAGTATCGGGATTTTTTCTCGAAAATTTTACTAAGTAACTTGTTGAATTAACTTTGTTGTAATGTTTAGTCGAATTATAATTTTGTGAATGAAACTCGTGTCAGCGTGAATAAAATAAGTGTGGCTTCCCACCAATTGAAAACTGTGGTTAACTTGGAGTGATTCAGACTTGCATACAACTTTGCAGAAATTGGATAAATGAAGCGAGTTTGTTTATCTTAACCCATTTAATTTCGTCTCTTCTACTTTCTTCGCCTTTTCGTTTTTATTTTCGGCTCACAATAGTAGAGCTAACGTAACGTAACACTAACCAATGTCTTACGGAAGTTGTAAATCTTACAGAAATGGGTTGTAGCACATTGTCAAACTCAGGATTCTTCTAGAAAATATGTAAAATGTAAATAAAGTAGCTAATGTAAATATTTGCAAAGACTTTTATCTTTTTAGTTTTGTTAGGTCTCGTTAATTAGCGGTACCAATTATGTCATTATTTTGCTAGTCTATACTATCTTTTAACTTACTGAACATACTTAGTGTATTTTCATTCATTGTACTTAATTTTCTTTCCTAGGGAAAACTCTCCCTGGGCTTAAATAAACTCTAAACTAATGAGTAAAAGTACACAAGAAACTTAGAAGGTTTTTAAAATGATATATAATTTTAATTGATTCAATATTCATTTACTGAATGAAAAAAAAATCTGAATGATTTAAAAAAAAATTTGTTTAACAAGAATTATTACACAGAATTTGATATTTTTATTTTATAATCTGCTGTTGTTTGAAATCTAGATACCAATCTCAATTTCGAAAAGCTTTAAAATTCCCTTTGAGGACTGTGGTTTTGAGAAAACTACTTTACCTAAGTTTCAGTGACTTAGTTAAAGGATACACAGATCGTACGTATATGATCTCTGTGAACTTTTATTCTTTACCACGTCACTAAAATATAGATAAGGATGTTTTTTTGAAGACTCATTGGTGAGGCTCTTGAAGTTCCTAATAGATCATGCAGATTACGAGTTACGAGATTTTGTATGTAATAAGCAATGTCAGAATCAGTTTCTTGTGGAATGTAGACTGTAGATGATGATAGTACAAATATTCAGAGTAATTAAGTATAAATGATGACATCATCTTGGTTTCGCTTTTGAAAATGGGGAACTAAAGAAAAGATGATTATGCGTTATTCAATTCAAATTCTTCTTACCTAATAGATACAAATTTCCTTGAGGGGTAGCTATAATGCATTTAAAATGCCCGTTCAGACTTTCCAGATTAACAATGTACAATTCTAAAAGCTTTCAACTTAATTCATAATTATCAACATTTTTAATTAGGATTGATCAAGTTTAAAATGCTAATGTTTTTTTTTAATGACAAACGCTTCCAAATGGAAATTGTTTATACAATATAATATTATAGAATTACTAATTTGTATTTCAAACGATTTAAAAAATGTGTAAGATTTTAATTTTTTTTAATTGAGCGTTTTAAATGTGAGATTATTCAATTTTGACTATTTTATTTTAGAATTATTTAATTTTAAGAGCTATAATTTGAAATGATAGTTACGAAATTAAATTATACGAAAGCTCCAAATTTAGATTTTTTAAAGGTTTTGTTTCAGGATTTGTTTCGTGCTGTGCATTTAGTGATTTTAAAGTATGTATTTAGAATAAATTCGTGAATTTTGAACTTCCCGGTGATTTACAGGTTTGAACATTTTAATTTTCAGAAGGTTCAACTCCAAAAAGTTCATATTTTAATTTTTGAATGTTTCCATTTTGAACATTTAATTAAAATTTTGAATTGTTAAATTTAGAAGTCTTCCAAATTGAAGTTGTTTCATACTGAACGCTTTAGTTAGATATATAAAATATTGTTGAATTTTATCTGCTTTTATTCATTTTTTTAAATTCCATTATAAATATGAAAAGCTTCCAATTCGATGCCTCCATTGCATACTGCTCTACGTCGCGTTTGGTCGCTACGTTTGGTCTTATGCTTATATGTATGTACATAGGACCTGAAGTTATACAGGGACCAAAAGCGTCGTGCAGCGGTATGGAATGGAAGTGTCGAATTTAAAGATCTTATTTTTTAAATGATTCAAATTAAAACTTGAATTAGCAATTGGCATATACCAGAATTCAGGGTTATATGCCCCAAAAATTTCTTATTGCGAAATTATATTAGTGTTTTTTTCTTTTCTTTTAACGTCTTCCGGTTTTCCAGAAATTTAAATACCTTTTTTCAAGTTTTCTTACTTAATTTAGAGTACTGAACCCCAAATATAAAAAAAAAAAACTAATCTCGACAATTTTTATGTTCTAGGGATTTGAGCTTCAAAAAGGGAGACATCGTCGTCCTACGGAAAAAAATCGACAACAACTGGTATTTTGGGGAATGTGGTACTAATCATGGAGTCTTTCCTCTTTCATATGTGCAGGTACTTTCCTATATTTACAATTGAAATACGTCATAAAGAAGTATTTTCTATTCCGCTAATGATTGTTCCTTCTTCACAAAAATACATTATTTTTAATTGTTTAGGTAATGACCCCTTTACCTCCACACGTTCCACAGTGCAAGGCTTTATACGATTTTAGAATGTCTAATGACGACGAAGATGGTTGTCTCACTTTCAACAAAGTAAATATTATCCTATGTTAACATTAACAAAATAAAAGTATCCTGTTTTCAGTCTTATCGTTATATTTAAAAATTTCAGGGCGAGATGATCAGTGTCATCAGAAGAGTGGATGAAAATTGGGCAGAAGGAAAGCTTCTTGACAGAATTGGCATATTTCCATTGGCCTTTGTTGAATTAAATAGTGTCGCCAGGGCTTTAATGAAACTATCTACAAAGTAGGTTTAATAAAAAGCAATTTACTATATTAATAATGGGTTAACTGCCTAGTATCAATTTTTCAATTATTAGCGGTACAATATTTTCCAGTGTGCAGCCAGGTCCATCAAGAGTGGCTCCTCCGACTCCTACTAATGAAGAAACCACTCCATTAATTCCGACTGACCATTCTCGAAATGTGCAAACGACGAGTCAGCCGAGACCTCAAGTTACTCCGGTAATTAATTTTACTAGTAAAAGTAAACGGAATATTTTACTGCTTGTGAGTTTTCTACAAATTTTAATTAGTTATATTCAGGCGATTAAATGCGATATATGTTATCATCGAAAATTTTATTTAAAAAATATACAGTGCCGTTCGATTTTTAATAACAAATTCTTACAGAAAAAAATTTGATAAAAAATGTTGAAAAAAGAGTCCGAATTGCACTTTGAAAAATAAGGCATATAATTGATTTTTAATATTTTTTTCGTAAAGGGTGATATATGTATGTGAATTTGAAGTTAATTTACGTTTAAAGTATACATCTGAAAAGTTAAATTCGCATTTTGCTATCAATAAACCTTCCATAAATCGTGTGGTTTATGGGGGGTGACCTAGTACCACGCAATGGCGAAAAAGTATAGGAAAAGTCGGAAAAACGAGCCGCATGAGGGGCCCACCAGAAAATGAGGCTCGTGGTTTATGAACAAATTATGCAATTTTTAATGTGTTCGATTTGCATTTCTTCAAAATTTATAATATTCCAATTTGAAACTACACAAGATTAGCTCTAAATTTTAAAGCATTAATAGTTTAATGAGTTTCAAATGATTTGCAATACCTATCCCTCAAAATACTTTTGTTGATAGAACTCAAATTTAAAATTTCTTAATTTTGAAAGCTTTAATTAAAAAATATCCAGGGTATTAAATTATTAAGGCTTCTGCTTTGAAATTGTACAAGTTTGAATGTTTGACTTTAAAACAGTGTATAATTTTCTAAGAATCTGTGAATTGAAAATTTTTTAAAAAGAATATCTTGGATAAAATATGTGAATTTTAATTTTAATTTTACTATTGGATTTGGTTCTTAGCAGCAACCTTCTTAATTTTCTGAATTTATGAATACCGCTACAATTCTGGCAACTTGGCGCTTTCAGGCTGCAGCACTGCCAGTATCAGATTCCAGTTCGACGGTTTCTTCTGGTGGCAGCTCAACCACTACGACACCAAATACTCCAAATAGCTCAAGTACATCAAGTAGTTCTAGCACTGCACCAAGTAGCCCGAGTAGTCCGGCGACCTCGCCACCTGCAGTTGGCAGTAGGCAAAATGTTAAACGTCACAGCTTCACTGCAATGAACACTGGCCATCACCCTCATCCTCACCACAGACACAGTGCAGAGATCCTTAGCCCACCAGTGGACTCAAACAGTGGCACCAGCAACGGTGGTGGAGCGAGCGACCTTAGCTTTTCTTCGTCTCAAGTAAAGATGCTTTCATTTTCATTAATTTTGCCATTTGGAAGAAGAAAAACCCGCTTCTGCGTTCATGAAATAATTCTTATTATCTTATTAGAGTCTTTTATCTTCCGAAAAGTCAGTATATTATTAAAGTAAAAAACAACAATGTTGTTCCAACTCTGTCGAACAATTTATTGTAAGAATTTTCGACGTTTTCAAGAGACCGCCACTCTCATCTGGAGGAGAGTAGTGTGTATTCATTATAATAGTTATAATTATAAGCTATGTATCTGCAATTCTACATACTCGTATATTGGGAATGGCGGTCGACCATTTTGCCATCTGTTGCCACAAATCAGAACGAGAAAGAGTAGGTGGAATTTTAAAGACGCATTTTAATTTGTGTATCAAAGTGTTTTTACGATTTTTTTGTTTAGTTTAAAACATTTATTGAATGATAAAAATAAGTCCTCATCGAAAACAAATATTTCAAATTGATGACACATTTGATGACACATTTCTTATCAAAAATGTTTTTCTTAAAGAAAAAACAAAAAAAAAACAATTATTCTACTATGTCATGTATGTTTCAATGCATTATAAGCATAAATCAACTTTAATTAATGTATATAGCGAAAAATTTGATCAAAATTATACAAATAATATGAATAATATAATTGAAATACGAATTCTAACCTAACTTTTATGTTAGACTTTTTAGATAACCAATATATCGTGCACAAATGAATAAAAATTTACTTTCATGTTAATGTTTGCTTCAAAATAAGTTCATTTAGGCTTATAATATGTTGAAGTTCACAATAAGTATTACAATATATATTTTTTTTTTCAGACAAAATTGTTGTCTCGAAATTTGTGTGTTTCACTGTATAAAATGGAAATTCCATTTAAAACACTTTGTTTTCTATAAAGGCTTATTTTCATTATGCAATAATTTGTTTTAAACTCCACAAAGCAAGCGTAAAACACTTTTATTATGCACAAATTAAAATGGATCTTTAAAATTCAAGCTACTCTTTCTAGTTCTGATTTTTGGCACAAGATGGTATAAATGGTTTATACATTTCCAATAATTGAGGTAAAATTTGTTATAAAAGTTAAATGTAATAATCTAAAAAACTTACCATTATTCTAATGAAAATACATAGTGCCGTAAAGTTTAATTATAAATTCGACGATCATCCTTATTATTTTCATACTTTTATTAATTTTTTTCCTTTCTCGTACCAGAGTGGCGGAAACGGAGATCAAAATCTGCGACACAAACGTAGTGGAAGCAGCGATTTAGTTCTTTCGCAACCTTCTTCGAGCCTTCCTGTAAATTCTGTCCATACTGCAAATCTTCCAGCTGCGTATATTGCTTTATATCCATACAAACCGCAGAAAGCGGATGAACTGGAGTTGAGGAAAGGCGGAATTTACATGGTGACTGAAAGATGTCAGGATGGATGGTTCAAGGGAACTTCGAACAGAACTCAAAAGTGTGGCGTTTTTCCTGGAAACTACGTAGCTCCTGCTAAGTAAGCTTATTTATTTAAATTTATATTCGGGAGCTTAAAAATTTAAGTCAATTGTAACATATAATTTTGTATTCAGATGCCAGAGAAGTGTCTGCCGTGGTTCCCCGAATACAGGTCCGCAACAAAGCTCAACAATGACGTCCTCGCAATCAAACAATGAAGCGAGATCCACTGTGACATACACTAAAAGCAAGAGTCCTGCACCACAGCCATACAATCTGCGTTCACTGCCTCCGCCGGAATTACCTCCGAGAGATGTGAGCCCGATGACAATTGTTTCTTCGTCCTGGCATGGTCAGAGACAAGGTCAAGGACAGAGTCCTCCGAGGCAAGGCGAGCAAACGTCCACCATCAATCCTCTTGGGAGAAGTCATAGTGCAGTCATGCCTTCTAATGTTGGTGAGTATCAGTTTCTAATTGAAAGGATTTTATACTTTTAAGACCCTCGGATCCTTCTCTATCGTTTACTGCTCCTACCGTTTACAATATTTGTGATGGATGGTTGATATTTAGCATAAATATTTCCCAGTTCTAGAGTATTTGGAAAAAAATATTTCGAACTCAGTCAGTTATAAGTGCTGTGAACCTGAGTTCAGAATGCTCATCTAGAAACAAAAGACTATCATTTACCAGCTCAGTTCATTCGTTTTATGGGCTAAGTAAGTCAATTCCATACAAGTTTTTCTCTAAGTTTTAAAAATTGTTACGTTTAACATGTTTAACATCTTTAAGGCATTTTTTAACACTTCAAATTGGTACGTTCTAATTAGAAGGATCCAAGTTGTTGGTATGGACTTACGCCTGTAGAGCAACTCCCAGATATATTTACCACGAGTTTTATCAGCGCCCGTGTTCAGTTTGGTCAATTAACGCTAAGTACACCATCTTCCGGTTCGTTTCAGGACATGATAAGCACGTAGTATTATAAGGAGCTCTGACTTTAATTGAAGGATGTCGTGAGCTATTCCAGCTGAGATCGTACAATTCGCATAACGGATACTAGCGCATCTTGCGGGAAAATTTATAACTCTTGAATTTTCACTGTGTGGTCCGCCAACACAGCTACAGATTTCCATGTTCTAGCCCTAAGCATCGCTCTTCTGGTTCTCTTAGTGTCCGGCCGGTGAACTGGTCCAAGAGATGGTGCTCCGATCAGGACGGCTAACTTTTGCATTGAATTGCATGGCCAAAGAGATAGAGTAATTGAAACATTAACGCTGTTTCCAATTATTAAGCCAACAACTTTTTTATACTGGCGCATGCGCCACTAGTTTAGTGACGGCTGAGCCTAGTAATTAAGATACAGTCATCGCAGTCAAAACGTATGTATGGAGATCGATTTCCCTGTTATTACTCCGTCACTAACACCTCTTGCGGGAAAGCGTGTAACATAGGTTTTGAGGTTATAAAAATGGCTGCCAATTTACATGGAAATGATAGCCATGTGCATTGGCAGCCTTAACTTATAATACTTTGTGAGTCCAAGTATCACCAACCCCGCACATTAAAAGCCTAAAATCGCCAATTTCGACCCTAATCCACAAAAATGCTCATAAATCCTCAAATATACTCGGACCCCGATTTAGTAATGGTGTCGAGAGTTGCCTGCAAATAGCCTTGTTACTAAATCGGAGGAATCGAAACATAAACAGTTAGAGCCGCCTGAATCGTTTCCATAATATTGCGCAATATACTCGAGTGAGTACTCGTGCACTGCAGCCTTTCTGTGGCGAGAGTCGCAATCATTTCTCGCTTTGCGCGCTGAGAAACTGCGTGGGCCAGCAATTCTAGGAATTACTAAACCAGGGGTTACTAAATCGGGGTCAGAGTGTAAAATGATAAACAGGGCGCATGTGGATGTTTTCGGCCGTTTAGGCCACTAAAGATCACAAGCACCTAAGTCCGAAAAATGTCAAATCAACAGATTTCTGAATTACTTTTTTAAGAATTTGATATTAAAAATGTGATTATATGTGGACGGCAACTGACACTTGCGGTCGATAGTGCGCGAGGAGATACACTCTGCTATTCGTATTATATCAGTCCTTCATAACGCAGTGTTGAGGTGTTAGCTTAAAGCACTATTTTCAAAATGACAGGTGTGTATGTGGCATTTGAATGTAAAAAAAATGAGAAAGTCGCTTTCGAAATACGTAAAAAAAAACTAAGGAAACTGTAGATAATGCCTTGCGTCTGCGTACAAGGTATATCTCCACTCGCGGTGCTGCCCTCTAAACTGAGATTGACAAATCGCCGTCCTCATATGTACAATAATTGAAGAACTAATTCGAGATGGATTTAGAGTGCACATGAAGTTTTGATAAAAAATGTCATCTTTTTAAAAGTGTTGAACTATGCTCGGCCGTTTACATCACTTTCCGTTCGGACGGTATCAAAAATGAACTTCTCCGCCGAGCATAGTTCAAGTTCAAACTTCAAAATTTCTTAAAAGTTAAAATTTGTTATCAAAGCTTGACGTAGATTCTTAAATCCATCTCGAATTACTCCTTCAATTTTTGTGCTTGTGATCCATCCCTGCCCCTTAATCCCCTCACCTTTGACTTTTGACCGCTGCCCAAGCCTGTGAAAGCCTTCCTTAAAAGCGCTTGCCAATCTTCTAAGACTATTTTTTTCCTTTTTTTTAAAATAACTTTATATTTAACTATTATCGTAAAAATATATCAGGAACCTTGGAGAAATGGTTCAAAGAAGTTCAAAATTAATTGACAAATTTCCTGATTTTATTATTTTTAATTATAAATTTCTCTCTTTCATAGCATCTCCTGGAAAACTACCGGCACAAACAACAACTGCTAGTGTTTCCGCTACTCTTTCAAGTACAACAATTAACAATGATTTGAATAGAAGTCCAAATAACGCTGCTCACGGAACCACGTCACATGCAACCGCCACAGCACCTCCCATTAAATCTTCTGAAAAGGTATTATTTAAATTAGTATAAGATGTCTAGCGACATTGAAACCCTGGAGTTCTCCATGAATTTTCTTTTAACATTAAAAACTTGGAAATCTCCTTGATAGAGGAGTCAACTAAGGTTTAAACTTTTCAACCCGGGGGTTTTCCACCGATTTTGTTTAAACTTTTCACATTGCAAAGCTGAATGTGTGTAATGAAAATTTAAACAAAAAATCTTGTGCGCTAATTTGAAAATCCATGTTTTTTTTTGTAAATTTCCAAAAATCGATTAAAAACTTCATTAACTTGGATAAATTAAGTCCTAGAGCAACAAAACACTGTGTGTGTGTGTGTGTGTGTGTGTGTATATATATATATATATAACACGACGACGAACCGGCGAAACGCCCACATTGAGTGGACGAATCAACTCAAGGATGACTTGCTAGACTGCTACGA
>JAABKJ010013902.1:0-10214 GCA_011634705.1 Andricus grossulariae
AATTAGTAGATTGACAATTAAACGTTCTCATTCAATTCGAAATCCTATTCAAATATTGTTTCAATCTAAAATATTCCATTTTTAACCATTTTATTTAAAAAAATTTAATTGAGAATAAAATTTTTTTTTAATATTTAGCAATATTTTACTTTTCATTTGAAATAAGCAATTATAAATGAACTATTAAAAACTACACAATTTTAGATTGAAGTATTTGAATTTGAAAGCCTTGAATCGTTAATATTTCACTGTTAAATTCAAACTTTGAACATTACAAATTTAATTGTTCTATTTAACAAATTTTCAATAAATGTAAGTAAAAACAATAAATTTTTATGCATAAGTAACAATTGAACGTCTATCAATCTGTAAAAAATTTGACTTAGTTTATAAGATATTTACATGTTTTGAGAAAATCCAAACTTAATTTAAAACTGGACAAGATTTCGAAAAATAAATAACTAAATTCAGATTTTTAAAAGATTCAAAATAAAATTTTAAAGCTTTTCAAAGATTTGCAAAGGTTTTAGGAAAACAAAAAAAAATCTTAAATTTGATGGGATATAAAATGATATTTTATTCTCAAGAAATAATTTGAATAGAATATTTAATAATATTCAAAACAAATTTGTTTGAATAATAAATGTGAATTTAACTTTTAATTAATTAGAAAATAATCAAGTAAGTTTAAAATATATTTAGAAGTTTTGAAAAGATTCCAAAATAATTTTAAAACTTCGAAAGATTTCAAACACAATGTCGTTTTTTGAAGATTTCGAAATAAAATTTTCAAGCTTTTCAAGGATCTTTAAAGATTTTAAGAAAATGAAAAAAAATTCTTAAGTTTACTGGAAAAATTTAAAATGATTTTTTATTTTGAAAAAATAATTTTACAGAATATTTAAAAAGATTTTTAAAAAGTTTTCATTAATAATTGACAATTGAACAATTAATAATTTAGAAAATAATCAAGTAGGTTTAAAATATATTTAGAAGTTTTGAAAAGATTTCAAAATAATTTAAAGCGTGAAAAGATTTCAAAACATTTAAAAGACAATTCAGATTTTTGAAGATTGCAAAATAAAATTTTGAAGATTTTTAAAAATCTTTAAAAGTTTCAATAAAATAAAATAAAAATCTTTAGTTTTTTGGGAAAATTCGAAATGATGTTTTATTTTGAAAAATTATTTCTAGAGAATACTTAAAAAGGTTTTTAAAAAATGTTGATTGATAAATAACAATCGAACAATCATTAATTTGGAAAATATTCGAGTAAGGTTAAAATATATGTAGAAGTTTTGAAAAGATTCCAAAATAATTTAAAACGTGAGAAGATTTCAAAACATTTGAAACACAATGTCGTTTTTTTAAGATTTTAAAATACAATTTTAAAGATTTTTGAGGATCTTTCAAGGTTCTCAGAAAATAATGAAAAATTCCTAAGTTTGCTCAAAAAAATTCAAAATGAATTTTTATTTTGAGAAATTAATTTTTAGAATATTTAAGAAGATTTTAAAAACTTTTGATAGATAAATAACAAGTAAACAATTATTATTTGAAAAATAATCGAGCAAGTTTAAAATATATTAAGAATTTTGGAAAAGATTCCAAAATAATTTAAAACATGAAAAGATGTTAAAACATAAAAAACACAATGTAGATTTTTGAAGATTTCGAACACAAAATTTATAATATTTAAAAAAATCTGCAAGATTTCAAGCTAATTTTATTTACTTTTGTAGGATTTTCAAAAAATTTTAGAGAAAATTCGAGTTCCAATATAATAAAATTATTATTAGATTCCTGGAAAATTTGTTAATGATTTTTCTAAACAAATTTTTGAGAGAATATTTAAAAAGATTTCAAAACAAATTTCAATGTATAAATTAATGCATAAAAGTTACAATTTTTAATATTGCAGTTTAACGGCTTTTGATTTCAAAATTTTCAATTAAAAATTGTATTTTTCTACTGCGCATTTGTCTCGCGCATTCTGTTTAGGCGCGCTTATTTGAAACGGTTGAAATTTCAGCCCCATCCCATATTTTTAGTAAATAATAATTTTAAATGCACAAAAATATTGTGTAAATCCATTTATATTTCAAAGAGAATATATATTTATATATACATTAAAAAACGAATACAACGGTTTCAATTATTGCTAAAATAATATTGTTAAAATGTCAACTGCTCAGTACAGAAGTTGTTTTTTGGCTTGAAAATTCAACATTTTCATAAGAGTTATTCTCAAATGTTGTTTGTCATACATATATTTGAATGTTCGAGAAAGATAAATTTTCGAAAAAAAATTCAAATTCAGTTCAAAAAAAAAATTTCAATAAAAAAACTGATTTTTTATCCAGGAAATAAATTTTTTATTTTATTATTAATGAATGTACTTCTTCAATAAATGAATTTAATTTTTAATTCAATGAATGCAATTTTATTGTGGTCATCTTTACTAATTGCAAATTGATCCCATGAATTATTAAAGTTAATACATAAATTAATAAGAAACTTTTGTGAAAAGGAGAATTATTTATTTATTCATTCATAATTTATTTATATATATTCATATTCATACATATTTTTATATATATTCATAATAGCTTATTTATAATCATCCATACTTTATTAACAAAAAATATTATTAATGATGAGATCAAAGATTTAAATATACATTTAAAATGTTTAAATAAAAATTTCAACAATGTTGAAATAAATTTAAGAAACTCTCTACCAACTAATGTATATGCTGACATTTCAGGAAATCAATTGAACAGTAAAGAAAAAAATATGAGTGACAAACAAAGATTACACACAAAAAATTTTTAATCTACTCGTGAGTAGCAATTTTTATGTACTTTTAAGTATAAATAAACATGGAGACATAATTAATTCAGACATTAATGTTTCTTGGATTACAAATTTTAGCTATATTAAAATTCTTGAAGAGATTAACGATGTTTTAAAATTAGAAAATAAATCTAGCTCTTCCTTTCCAACGAACAAACCAAAAATAATTTTAAATATTGTCAAAGATATATTCAAATATTTGTTTTATAAAAAATACAGATGATCGTGATCTTTTAAGATATAGAATGCTTATTACAGCGCAACAATTTTTACATGATAATAAAATTTCACAGGTTGATAGAGCCTTTTCGCAAAGTATTAAAAAAACACAATTATTTTTAAAATCTTACAAACAATTGTTAATTACTAATGCAGATAAAAATAATATTACTGTTATTCTTAACAAAGAATCCTTTCTTAGGAAAAAGCAAAATTTATTAAATGATAATACAACATATAAAAAACTAGATGAGAACGTATCATCTTTATTCACAAATATTCCAATTGATTTAGTGATTAACAGTATCTTAATTTGGTGGATTAACATACACATTTTTACAGATTTACCTTCGAAAAATTTGAAGAACGAATAAAATTTGTAATGGAACAAACCGTTTTTAAATTCAATATTAATTTTTATAGATAAATACATGGATTACTGATTTAGTTATGCAAGATTTGGAATCTACTGTCATAAAAAATTTAGATTTCTCCATACATGCATATTTCAGATATGTTGACGATACCCTTATTATTTTACCAGAAAATAAATTACATAATGTTATTAATCAATTCAATTCTTATCATCCTAGACTTAAACTTACACATGACTTTAAAATTTATAGTGCTGTTCCTTTTTTAAATGTTAAAGTTACAAAAACTGATTCAGGCATGATAATTACTGATTGGTATCGAAAAGATACTTATTCTGGTAGATACTTGAACATTTTCATTAACCATCTAATTCAACATAAAATTGCTATAGTAAAAAATCTCGTTGATCAAAAAAACTCTTTCTTTAAATAATTATCCAATAGAATTTATTCAAAGACATATTAATAACAGAGCATCAAAACAATTAAAGATTCTTTATTAAAAAAAAAACAAATACAAACATAGTAATTTTATTTTCAAACCTTCAGTTTCTATTCCTTTCCATGGTAAGCTGTCTTTTGAAATTAAAAGAATTTTTAGTGATTTTAATATTACAACTTTTGGGATTGATTCATATCTTAATCTTACTTAACTTTCAACTTAATTTATAATTTAATTTTGATTTTCAAATATCAATGACAATTTTTTTCTTAAGTTCTCGATAGTTGATCTTTTTATAAGGTTTCAAATTGGTGAACTTTATCCTTTCTTAAATTTAAACATTGAAAAATATTATATTATTTTATACGTCAATGCTATGTTTGTTCTTCGTTACATCATGTTTCTCACTCTTCCTTTCTCGTATTGTATGTGAAAAAAGAAGCAAAACGCAAGTTTTGTCTCCTTTCCACAAAAGTTTCTTAGTATTTCATTTATAAACTTAAATAATTAATTGGAATTATTTAAAATCAGTACATATGCCATTTTTCATTTATTAATAATCTAAAGAGAAGAAATTTTAATAATTTGGTAAATATACATCATCCTCAATTTCTTAAGCTTACTTCTATATAATTTCTTTAATATTCTACATTCATATGTATATATATATATAGTTAAAAGTTTGTCATAAGGACAACCGCAGGATTTTGCCGGGAGCAGGTGCTAATCCTAAAAATTGCACCCGCACCCAGCCAGCATATATATAATTCTGTTTGTGTAAAAAAGGTATTCGATTGGTTCATAACAAAACAGACGAGTTTTTTGTTTCAACCAACTTTTTCTCTGAGTGATATGATAAATCTGTGAATATAAAAAATTAGATCTAAGTTAAACATATTTTAATATTGTTAGTATACACTTTGTATCATGAGAGCATGAGTGGTTAACATCATGCCATTCTAAAATTTAAATAGAACAATTTTTCTCAAGCGTTATTTAAGAGTATAGAAACTAGCAGTGTGAATTAGTAATTTTGTTGTTTCAAATTATTATAATTAATTATTATTAATTATATTCGAATCAAAGAGAAACATTATTCGAAGCATTGTAAGTCAATTCATCGAAAAAATAGAATTGTGTGAATCATTGAGGTGATCCAGATTAGTAATTTCCTTAAGACCGTTTTTTATCAAAACCATATCAGCAAAGGCTTTTTGTGTTGAATTGTTCTCTCGGTGAAGGACTTTAACATTGTCTCAAAAAAAATAATTCTCAATACTCTCTGTAATATAATTATGTAAATGGTCATTAAGAACGTTGTCATAATTTAGTCTAACACTATTGATGTGTTCTTCTCGTCTAATATATAAGGTTCTTTTTGTTTTTCCTATGCAACATTTTTCATAAAAATAAGCAAAACGATCAACAACATTAGTTTTTTCTAAGATTTTCAACAAATGAGTTGAATTTTCAACCAAAAAGATAATTTTTCAACAGATAATTAAAATAATAGATATGAACAGGTATCAAATGATCTATTCTGGATTTACCCAAATTATATTCGGAATTTATTAGAATGAAAATGAAAATATTGCTTCTTTAGGATCATTCCTTCATGAAAAAGTTGAGTTTGATGAAGAAACAGAAGATACGACATGTATTAATTTATGAAAAAAGAAACATGAAGCCAACATTTTTCTTGATTGCTCTGTCCTGATGAGAACATTATGTGCTCGAAACGTCGACAAATTGGTTATAAAGGATCTTCAACAACGTCTAGATTATTTATTGCTATGGTCTCAAGTATGTCATACAACATCAAATTATTTATTTTTATAATTTATTATATTACTCAAACAAATAACATCGCTCAACTATTTGAACAACATCTTTCTGAAGAAACATTTTTTGTTATTTTTGCAGATTTCATGCTTTAATAACAATATGCAACTTTATTTGAGCTTATGTTTGGCTTAGGAAACGCAAACTTCTTTTGGTGGAATAGGGAAAGATGAATAATCGCGTATTCATTGGAATAAAGATTTTTTTCTATTCTTCTCATCTTACCAGGCTGCATAATTCTTATTGCATTATGATGCTTATTGCAAGCATGATGCTTCATGCAAGCATGATGACCACAATCTCTGTTTTTTATAGGAATTTGTGATGCAATAAAACCATTTTCCATAGAAAAGTTACTTGTCACCCTTTAATTTATAAAATATACATTATAGAATATAGTTATGACATCAAAGTGGTGGTAGCATTTGGGAAATATTGATGCGTCACAAGTCACTGGTTCTTCTCTTACAATCTTCGTTATTAAATACTTTAGAAGAACCACATTACTCAGACCGATGACATCGCTCAACTATTTGAACAACATGTTTCTAAAGTAACTTTTTTTGTTATTTTTTCAGATTTCATGCTTCAATGACAATATTTAACCGTATTTGAGCTTATTTCTAGCTTTGGAAGCGCAAACTCCTTTTGTTGGAAATAGGAAAAGATGAAGAATCGCGTATTCATTGGAATACAGATTATGATTTTGTTTCTATTCTTCTCATCTTACCAGGTTGCATAATGCTTAATGCATTATGATGCTTCTTGCAAGCATGATGCTTCATGCAAGCATGATGACTACAATCTCTGTTTTATTTCCTTGGAATTTGTGATGCAATGAAACCATTTTCGATAAAAATGTTACTTGCCATCCTTTAATTGTTAAAAATAGGCATTATAGAAAATAGTTATTCGATCAAAGTGGCAGTAGCATTAGGGAAATATTGATGCGCCACAATTCAGTGATTCTTGTCTTCAAGTTCCCGTTATTAAATACTTTAGAACAACCACATTACTATTTAAATGTGTTGACTAATATATCGTAAATTTCTGCTTTAAACCGGAATCGTCGATTCCATCGGATTTCCTATTGGTGAACGATCCTCACGATGCGATTTCTGCCTCAAAAAGGATCCGTCGAGGAAGATAAAGGATGGTGGTAAATTGAATCGGGTTGGTCTCGAGGAAACCCCATCGATTTTCGAGCGTCTTTGATCTTCGCACCGAAAGGTTTGGGCATTCGAGGGTCACCCGAGAGGCTCTACACCTTAGCTTGGAACTCGCGTGTCAAGACTCGGTGGAATCGACTCTTCCATGTTGACGACTAGTTTCTCAAAGAGAATACTTTCCTGCAAACACTTTGCTTCGTCCTATCTTTCGCCGCCACGTTCCAAGCAAATGTTTCGACCAAATACCTGAAATATTAACGTTCTTTGCTTCCCATCGCGTGACCCAAAACACCAACTGTTTTTCAACGAACCAAGCTCAATTCTTCTAACACAGCAGCGAGCGAATAGTGGCATAAACAGCAGGTAGCCAGTCAAAATATCATTAGAAATACATTCGACCAATTTTATTTCAAATCATTTCAAGAAATGTATAGGTCATGGTGTCAAAACTATTTGTTATTTTGATTTATTATTCTAGAGTGAAAAGAAAGGAACACGTGGAAGAGATTGCACGATAAAAAAAAAGTGTTTTGAAAATCACGTTCGACCCTAATTTAACCTATCTGATTTTCAGAACTTGACTGTGAATAAAGTAGTAAATTAACAAGACCTCAATACTAATCAAAATGGTGATAAAACCTCGACCGCGGTACTTTGACTGTCGATGTGTAAAATTGCAGCGTATTACATTGGAAACTATTTGACCTATATAATAGGTCGTAAAGATACATGGAGCATTGCATTTACATGAGTCTGTGAATTTACAAATAACAACGTATCTACAATTGTTCTGTGCCGGCAAACAAAGGACGCGTTATTGCGACTTTTTTGAACGGTTTTTATGAAAAAATAGTTTTTTGAGTTTTCGATTATTCTACCTCAATTTTTGTATAACATATGCACGTGGCTGTGAACTTTTATGCAGACTCTTGTGAATTTACTACTTGAAATATGGGTCAATTAGCTTCCACACTGCTAGAAAAATCTGTATTATTTAGTATACATGTAACGGAAGCAAGAATGCACAACATGAAATCAGATTTAATATACCAACGTACAGTCAATTTAGTATATGCATATACTGAATTCAGTAGGCACGTACATAAAATTTAGTATAAGCGTATACTAAATTCAGTATACATGTATACGAAATTTAGTATACGCATATACTAAATTGAGTATACGCGTTCCGTTTCACATGGGTTCCATCTTCATCATCTGTAAACATGTTAATCATATGGTTAAGCTACATTTACGTTAATAAATTGAACATACGTTTTAAAGAGGACTTCGCATATCCTTGCAGAAAGAAGCCGAACTTTTTAGCATTAGAAATAACTCAAACAAATGCCACCGGTCACGTTGCCCAACTTGCGTAAATCAAAACGCGCTTGCGCAGCTGAATATAGTAAACACGTATATTAATTTTAGTATACAGAAACTATGAATTTTATATACGTGCAAGAAACTTACTGTACACTTAATAAATTTAGTATACATATAGTAAACATATAGAAAATTTAATATGCCCATGTATACTAAAATTGCAATCATTTCTAACACTGTATCTCTGGGTTATATACAAAATTACATTGAAAACTCAAAATACGTCTGCGAAGTACTATGGACATATTCACTATGGGTGTGTTTATTTGTGCTCATTTTATGAGCATTTTGCCTCCTCATAAGTATCAAATAAATTTACTTCCTCATAGAGGGAGGTTTTCCCTAACAAAAGTAAAAAAAAATGGACACTCAATATTTTTCAAGCCTATGTTTCTGTCTTTCTGAAAATTTTATTTTCAGAAAATCAGAGAGCCCATCAAAATGTCAATTGATGTGTTCTGTTACAATGAACAACTTTTGAACCTACAGTAGTTTTATATTTCAAATTGAAACCTCATAGAAACAATTTTCTTAAAACTTACTGAGTAGCTATTGATTAATCAACAATGGTCTTCGAAAGTTCGTCAAAAGATCAATCCACGCGTCTCGAAGACGCAAACAATTACATCAAATGCAGTACAGTTATATTCCCAATATAAAAAAATACTTTTATAAACAGGGAAACTAATTTTGTTGAAAAATTTAAAAAGGATATTGATAGGTTATGGTTGATCATGAAAAGTTCTTAATTTTGGCAATCGATGCGTCTCGAAGACGCGAACAAATATATTATATATATATTATAGTTGTATTCCCAACATTAAAAAAGTTTTCCTTGTATCAACAAGATAAACAACATATTTTTTCAATTTATAAATCGGTATTGCTAGATCATAAGAGGTTATAGAAGGTTTGTCAATAGGTCATTCGACGTGTTTTGAAGACGCGAACAAACATGTCAGATACAGTACTGTAGTACTCCTAATATGAAAAAAGTTTTTCTCATATAAACAGAATACACACATTTTTTTAAACTTCATTAATCAGCACTGTTCGGTCAAAAAAGGTTCACCAATAGGTCAATTGATTCGTGTCAAGGACGCAAACAAATACTCTGTATGTAATATTGTCGTCCCTTGAATATCAAAAAAGCTTTTTTCATAAGAACAAAATAAACCATTTTTTTAAACTTCATAAATCGGTACTGGTGGTTCATAAAAGGTTCATCAATAGGCCAATCAATGCATCTCAAGGACGCGAATAAATATTCTACATGTAATATTGTCGTATTTTAAATATCAAAACAGTTTTTCTTATATAAACAGAATAGAATATTCATTAAAACTTCATAAATCGGTACTAGTGGGTCACAACAGGTTCATCAATAGGTCAATCGATGCGTCCCAAAGGCGCGAACAAATATGCTGGACATCGTATTGTTGTATTTTGAATATCAAAAAAGTTTTTCTTATATAAACAGAATAAAACATTTTTTGAAACTTCATAAATCGGTACTGATAGGTCGTAAAAGTTTCAACAATAGGTCGATCGATGAGTCTCAGAGATGCCACCAAGTACGATAGATATCGTATCCTTGTATTTTGAATATCAAAAAAGTTTTTCTTATATATACAAGGTAAAATTTTTCTTTTTAAATCTTCGAACGCGAGAAGAAAACTACTTTTAATGGTCGATTTAGCTCAAAATCCTGTCAGAACTGGATATCAGTCGGAGCTACACTTCATCCAAATTTCACGATCGTGGCTCTTTTACTTCTCGAGATACGGTGAACTGTAAAAAGTTACACGCACACATTCACAAACATGGACATGATTAAGAAATTTTATTCTTGAGCTCCTGGGGTCGAATTATATCAAAATATGTCAAAAAAGTATATTTGAAAATTTAGGTCATTACAAACCTCCC
>JAABKJ010013903.1:0-10214 GCA_011634705.1 Andricus grossulariae
GAGCCGATGTCATTTTTTTAGATGACAGTTACTCCCAGTGGGACCCTGCGGTGGTTGTTAACCTTTAGTTTTTATATCTATATATTTCGTGAGGCGCAGTCACAGGTGTCATTTACCGCGGTTCTACTGGAAGCCAGTGTCATTTTAATTAATGGCAGTTGCTCCCAGCGGAAAATTCCGGTTGTTATTTAACCTATTATTTTTTTAAATTATATATATAAATATTATACTATTATATTAATCAATAGAATCAAGGATGATTGCTGAGGTGATTTCCAGAGCATAAACGACCCTCATTTGTTACAACTTGAAGAAAAACTGAATATTATATTTATAATGGTGATTTGTAGTGCCACTCGCGCTAGTCTTGTTGATAATTTCCAACGGTACTTTAATTTTCCTCGGAAAATATTTCCGTGAGAAAATGAAAGGAACTTTTTTAATCTCCTTCCAAAAAAGACTGGCTGGGACATTACAGAAACATTGAAACCTCGAGAACCATAATACATTTACTTTTTAATTTAATTGCAAGTTACATGTTAGATTTCAAACCGAATGCGCATCACGAATGAAAAGTTTCAGTTTTACATTTTGTTGATTGAAGTATTAGTGTGAAGGTTAGCGGTTTGTACGAAATTTGACATGTCGAACTATATAATTCTGCATGATTATGTGGTTGGGACCTACTGGAACTTCTTTCATTTCTCCTCGTGTCAATGCGGTAACCGTGCCGCTTTCCATGTTTATTTTCACACGTTTTCTTTCGCGATTAATATATTTGTACATTCCCGCAAGAATAGTATGACTCTTTAATATTGCAAAGGCATCACCATCGTACGTTGATAATACGATTTGTTCTTGGGTTGACATAGGTCCATACTTATTCTTTCCTGTTTTTATTTTAATTAATTCGTTAGCAGGAAAAGTGTATTTTCGAAGTTCGAACATTGGGTGTGATTCCGTAATTGAAATAAGCCGAATAAATTGAAGTTGTTCAAGTCCACATCCTTTTCCGTCAGCAGATGGAAGCTTTATAGGAGAAACCATGAATTTAGCAAGAGGTGATCTGGACCTGTGACGTAGAGAAGGCTCGGCTGGAGGAATCCACCTTTCCGGTGAATTATTCCTTTTAGAAGAATAAGAAGGTCCGCCACGAGGAAAGCCAGGAAGAGGGTCACCATTAGGTAAACATTCAAACTCTGAACTTAACTCTGCAACAAGAAAGACAAGATTACATTTTTTACAGTACACAGCAAAATTTTTACGGAGGTGAAGACAATAATTCTTACGTCATCTACTACGTCACATTGTCAACTAGGTGAGGTGCAGTTATGGTGAGCAAAGTGGAGCAGAGCATAAAATTGGTAACAAAAACCACAAAAAAACAACATTTTTCTTGCTTATAAATCTTTCCTGAAATAGCTGAAACTATTGTAAAAGAACTGCAACTGAAGGGCCCTCCGTAAACTGCCCTACCAATTTGCGGTGAGAGGGGGTCAGTGAAATTACCGTTACGAGCGTTTCTTGGTGATAGATTTGAACAAAGGTAGCTAATTTTGCGAAAAATGGCTCTATAACGGTACAGTTAAATAATAACTTCATAAGAAATCAAATAGAAATTAAATAGGACCACTTTTAAGATTTCCTTTCCATCCATTGCCAATTTATTATAAGTGGTAAACTTAAGCGACGCTGTTAAAGTGCTGTGTTTGGCTCTAATGCCGGATTGCAAAAGGTCAATTAGTTTATTTGTATCGCGGAAATCTGTCAGCGGACCATGCATAATCTGCTCAAATGCCTCAAGCAGTACACTCATAATTGAGATACAACTTACAGTGAACTCTCACTTATTCCAAAGGCCGAGAAACGTAAATACTCGAATATCCCAAGTTGCAGGGGCCCCACCTCTACCACGAGTCGTCGAATGATTTTATCAAACGACGTTCATTGGCTCCCCCTGACTTGTATCCATATGCCGCTGGAAGTATATGTGCATACTGGCATTTGCACATACATGCAAATGAGGATTTTCCGCTCTTTGGGCCTTTTTTAAATTGGTTAGCCACTGACGTACCGAACAGCGCGGTTCTATTTAAAATCAATAAATACTATCCATAATAATACAAATGAATATTTTTAATAAATTTTCACTTTAAACAAATTAATTGCGTAGTTGAAAAAGTAGTCATTACTAGACCGTGCAGGGACAGTAGTGGAAGGTGAAGGACCTTGGGTGCTCTCCCTGAAGAACACGTGACCTCGTAGTTGGTGGTAGGGCCTATGGGTCTAATTAGACTAAAGATCTGGAGATTGTGAACCAGAGGGACTGCATCGCGAGGTGTGGCTGTTGTGGGGAACTGACGGACTCCAGTCTGCAGGACCTAAGCTGAGGAGCGATACTGCCAGGGGGTAATAGCAAATCCCCCTGGAATATTGAGAGCGAGAGGTCTCATACTTCCAAGCCATGATGTGATCGCCATGTCAAGGGCTCAATAGGACCAGGGTTAGCAAATTCTTTAACATTTCGACGTGCCCCCCTTCGTCGAGGCACCCCAGGCGCATCAGAGTCAGAAAGAAGGTGTCTCAACGGAGACTTGAGGATACCTGGACGAATCCTTTAGTATGTCGATCCTCCCCCTGTAAGCGGAGCTCAGCATGGGTTGTTCTCGATTTCCGTATCTACTCGTGGGACTTACATGGCCTACAAAGACAAAACAATCGAAAATAATAAGGACTCCAACCTGGGGCCCTCATGTAAGCCATAGTTGAAGGTGGACGACTTCTCAAGTGCACGATTGAAGAAAATATTACTGGGCTCTCTGCAAAGAGGAGAAACCGTAGCGGCGTACAGAAATTAAAAGCCCGCACAGCGCGGCTCTCGAACAGCAGCCAAGAATCCTCACAAAGAGCCTTAGATATCCCAGTATCATCTGAAGCATCTCCTCCTCATCGGCCTACGAGCAAAAGGAGAAATGACTTCAAGAGGCGTCCTGAATCAGTCTATTAATGTCTAAGGGGAATCTCAATGATCCAGCTAAATTTGCACCACAGCAAAGGCGCCTTGGCATTTCTAGCCAGAATATGGCAGTGGTACAGACAGGCATTGCCCTAATCAAAGAAACCTGGTTATACTGGGAAAGGATTAGTGTTTCATGAGGATGTGGCTCCATATATAAGGGGCCACGTAAAAAAGCACCAAGGGCATGCACAACTATCAAGGATCTGGGTGCGATTTCTGGTTTCTAAGCTCTGCTCCAGGGACCTCACCCATTAAGGTGAGACTCAGAGGTAGGAGCGGAGAAATACTGGAGGTTTATATCGCATCAGCTTATTTCCCGGGCAGTACTGGGGTACTCCCACCTCTTAGAGAGGTCCAGACTCTAATTCAGCACTGCCAGGAGAACAGGATTCCTCTGATTTTGGGCTGTGGCGCTAACTCCCACCATACAGTGTAGGAGGACACACATCAACGGCAGAAGAAGAGATTTAATTGAATACCAAGCAGGTACTGAGCTGTAGATCCTTAAACATGGTGATACTCCCACATTCCGGATTATAAACAGGAATGAGGTTCTCCATTTGACTCCATGCTCTGAGGAACTGACGAGCAAGATAGTAGGTTGAAAATTCTCCGACAAGAAGTCTCTCGGACAGTAAGTATATCTTGTTTCAGTTAGCCCTAGGTAAGCCAGCGGTTTCAAAGATCAGAACCGCAGGAACATACTTTGGGACTCATGTAAACAGGAATTCATCCCCACAAGCTACGGTACCATACATGAGTTAGAGCGCGCCGCGGATTTTCTGCGGAAGGGATCTGATTAGGTCATATAAGAACAACTTCCCTACAAATTCAATTGAATCCAGGAAAGGAGCAGAATGACGGAACGCCCACCTGGAGAAATAGAACCAAATGGCCTACAGAATGGCACATCTACAAGGGGTCTGAGTATGAATACAATAGAAACATAAGAACTCGCAAACAGGAAGATTGGGGGGGGGATTCTGCGAGGATACAGAGAGACTTCACAACATCCTGGCAAAAAATTAGGAGGCTCGTCTCGGGCTTATAAGGCTTGATGATGGTGAGATGGGAAAAGACCGTCTGAAATTTCGCATGCAAGGTCGTTGATTTCAAGAATGTGGACTCGGCCATTGCGAGCTTCAGCCCTATTGCCCTTGAATACGTGCCATCGGCAAGGAAGGACTGCAGAGTAGCCTTTATTCCCGAACCTGGGAAGGAGGGCTGCACTGCTGCTAAAGATTTCCGGCTAATCAGTTTAACGTCCTTCATTTTGAAGCCGCTAGAGAATAGGTTGACATATATATCAGGGATAAGGTGCTTTTAGCCTTCTCGCTGCAAAAGAGGATAGCACGCCTTTGGGTACGCTGCATAGAGGGCAGCACGCCTTTGGGGCGTGCTGCTCTGTGGAAACTGAGCTCTTTGCTGCCGTGGCAAAATTGGAGCAGCAGCCTGAACAAGAAGCGTACGCTGTGGGTACCTTCTTGGAAATAGAGGGTTTCTTCAGCAATAACCCTTCAGAAGTCATCTGTCGAAAATCTTCAAGGTTTGGCGTGCCAGATTAACTAGTAAGCTAGATAGGAAGCATGCTGCACTGGAGGCGACTCGAGGACATATTTGGCGAAGGCCTTTTCATTTTTACGTGAAAAAACTCTCATTCCCTGCATTCTGTAAGAGGATGATGATCTCAGACTCAGTGAAATACATGGGGATTCTCCTAAACAGCAAAATGAACTGGGCGAAGCACCTTGAGCCCTAATCTAGGAAGTTTGTCATGACACTTTGGATGTAGAGAAGAGGTTTGACGTCGGGTCCATGGCCACGGGCAAAACTCAAAACGCTGCAGGGCAGGCCGCAGCAATGACAAACGCTAGCGTTTAGGGGCGTGATAAGAGCAATGAGGACTACGCCTCAGCGGCGATGTGCCATCTAAAAAAATTAAAGAGATGGACTTGGGGTGCTGAACAAGCTACCAAGTGACATTAGCACACTGTCAATTCTAGAAATGAGAAGAAACAGAACAACAAAACTATTTAACTTTACCAAGACTTTCCGTGTATGCATCCTAAGCCGGTATATGTGGAAAACAAACAATTACCTGCTCCTCCAAGGGGAAACCTGATGCACAGACGGCTCCAAAGGAGAGGGGGGGGTCAGTATCAGGAATCTATGACAGCACGGGAAGGAGGGGTATAGTGATCCCACTTGGGCGGCATGTCACCGTCTTTCGGGCGGTGGTCCTTCGCTGCGCTAAGAAAGCAGTAGAGGGAAACGCGGCTTGTAGGAAGATTATAAATTGCTCAGACAGCCAATCGACATTAACTGCAATTGGAAAACCAGTCATAACATCAGAGCTAGTACGGTAATGTGAAAAGGCATTAAACCAACTTGCAGAAAAAAAACCGTGACCCTCATATGGGTTCCTGGTCAAACAGGGATCGAGGTCAACGAAAAAGGATTTTAATGCGTTCATACAAGTCTATTAAAAAAAAACGCAAGAAAAATATAAATTGTTATGAAATAAATTGTATTAAGTTTACTTTCGTGCAATATCAACGATTCATTTAAAAGTAAGTACAGATTACATAATGTTTTTAGCAGCGGCACACTGGGTCTTTGGGCGCAGGGTGGAAGGCATGCTTGGGGGCGCCTTTTTACTAACAAATATTTTGATGAGCAAAAAAAAAGAAGCAAATCAGACGCCAGATAATTAATTTTATTGCACCCCCACCCCCATCCTCTCTGTATACACAGACAGATCGTTTTGATGCATTTTCTGTTTACATTCAGAACTTTTTACATTGCCTTCAAACAAGTAATATGAGTTTCCAACATATCGTAACAATAAAATATTATAAATTTAATAATTTGTACATTTCATTGGACTTTGCTACATCATGCCCTGAAAAAGTTTAAAATTTTATTTTTTGTCCAACAACTAAACTGTACAATATTTAGGAAAACAATGCTATACTTTACTTGGATAGTTTAAAAATCTATAATATCAAAAAAGTCTGATACAGAATAATTTAATGAAATTCTGCTGAAACGATTCTGTCAAGTTGTGTTAAATTATATCCTTATGTTATGAACGAAATTATTATTCTACTGTTTTTGAAATTCAATAATTGATGCAAATATTCTTCCTAAAACACTTCAACATTGTTCGGTTAATTTTGTGAGATCAAAAATTGATTCCTTTCATGTATTATTACGATTTTAGAATATTGTAGTTTTTGAGTCAATAAATGACAGAAACATGTAAAATCCGTTCTGAAAATTACTTCATCAATGATTAATCAGCTGATCCAGCAGTATAGGAAACTGAGATAAGACTGAAATCAGAAAATTTTTGGTTGCGCTTCATTAATTGTTCAATATCTTTGTTTATAAAAATATATTCATATACGAAGCTGTTCCAGGTGATTCTCAGAGATTTTAAACTTCATTTACGAGAGGAACTAAACCAAATTTCATACAAAATAAGAAGCCCTCGGCAGGTCAGTATTCTCAGGGTTGAAGAATAAAGCCAAGCCCCCATAGCAAAGTTTTAATTTTTCAATTTCGGTAAATATTGTAGGGTTTCAAAAAATGTCCAACTGTATAAACTATCCTTTCCTCCAAATAAATATTTCTCATTAAGTTACTAAATAACAGAAGAAAGTTGTGGAAATTGAGAAGTAATGAAACGGGTCATGAAAAAACATCGGACGACATTGGACGACTCACTCCGAGGCGGGTTACATGCTTACCTGTTAAGTAATTTACCTCTCACTTTGTCGAACTGCCAGTCAATATTTATGCACTAGATTTATTATTTCGTACTGAATCACAAATTAAGTTGTTATGAATTTTTGTTAATAATTTCTATTTTCACATCAAATATTACCCTATTTCATTTTAGATGACTTAAAGTGAAATTTAATCAAGATGCAGCAATTTCACAAAATCTATTAGCATGCACAAGATAGCCGAATTAGCTATCTTGCCAACGCAGGAAAAGCTTTCGGCAAATTAGAAGAAATTCTAATCAAATATCCGGTTTTATTATGTAGTATTGTTGAATAGACCCGCTATTTTGTTGATTTGTAAGTTGTAAAAAATAAATATTTGACCTTAAAAAATGAATTTTAAATATAAATTGAGCTTTTTTATTGACGAAAATAAGTTTTAAGTGCTTCCGTATACCCAATGACGCTTGCGCACGTGCGCCGATGTTCTACACGATTATTATTTCTACCAATAAAAAATGTAAATTTACTTTTATTTTTGAAGTGCAAATATTAATTTTTTCAAAAAATTGTTATGATCAATGGAAAGGGCTTGAAAAAACCTTTCGAAAATATACTGAAAACAATTTTTTTATCATCACTAGATGAGTTACAAATCGCCAAAACAGCTGGTATTTTCTCAAAAACCACTCATCGCTTACTTTCATAAATAGAAAATCCACTTTTTAACTTCAGAGATATTAAAGGAAAACACTTAAGTTTTCTTTTAAAATGAGAAATTGAAGAAGATATACCTTTTTTCCAAAAAAGTATTTGCTTTTGAGTTTCATTTTTGAAGGTCAAATATTATTTTCCCAAAGCTTATGATCAATGGAAGAGACGTGAAAAAACATTTGGAAACTGTACTGCAATTTTTTCATCGCCATTAGAAGAGTTAAAAATCGCCGAAATAGACGGTATCCACGAAAGTCCAAAAATGTTGAACCCCTCCCCCTTGGATCATATTGATCAATATGACAATATACAATATTATACTATTATATTTACCAATGGAATTGAGGATAATCACCACCGTGAAGAACAGATCATAAACGACCCTCATTTTTCCAACATAAAGAAAAACTGAATAATGTATTATTAAAGAATTTGGTTAACTGTGTAATAAAGGAATGTCCTAGTACTTCATTATAGCTTACATAATATATCCTATAGTCGTTATCGCATACATTATAAACATCAATATTACATTTCTGACATATTTATATTTCATTAGACGGCTACAAAGATAAAAATTTAATTACTACATTCGTTGATGTCGAGATACAAAGATCGATAAGTTCTTGATTTACAGAACAAAACTTCTGATGTGATACATTCTCATAAAAAAGTCAGAAATATCTCCAGTCGGGGTTACATGGAATTTCATATGCTTTCTAGAAGATTTAAAAAAATGTTAATGTTTATCTGTTTAACAAAAAATACTGATTGGAGCCATCACGAAATATTGTAGCCTGGAAAACCATAATACATATACTTTTTAATGTAATTACCAGTTACGTTAAATATCTCGATCCGGCTTTGGGTAACAAACAATATATTTTAGTTTAGGGATGGAAAGTTGACTTGGACTTGAGTCGAAAGTGGACTTTCTCGGTCCAAAAGTCGACTTTTTACAATCGACTTTGAACGTTTGAGAATAAAGATTCAAGTATTCATTTTCATTTCCTTTTTGCATCTATGTAACTTTGAAGTAAATTTTAAAACTCATTTCTTTCTTTCAAGATTCTTCAGTAAGTTTTGAAAATTGTTCCAAAACATACTTTATTTTCAAAATTCATTAAAGGTGCACTTTTTTAAAACCTAAAAAGAAAGAACAGCTTTATTAACCAGCTATTTTGGATGAAAATTCAAAAACTTAAAGCATTTTCAAAATGTTTGAGACCATTTTTTGCAAGATTTCAAAATTCTATGTACGGCTATTCATAGTACTCGGAAACTCAAGAAAATTATCCTAATATTCATAATCACCGCGTCAAAATACATAAGTATACGGAGCCCGAAGAAGATCGGAGGTCCACCCTTTTCGGAAGTTGATTCACAATTCGTTTTAATAAAACTGACGTATTTGCGAAATGATAGCAACAAATTATTGCAAACAAATTTTAAGTTTGGGCAAAAGTTACTCTTATAACTTGTTATTAAAAAACGGTTATTTCCAATGGAATTTCATGCGCACTGCGCATGTGTCTTGTCAGCAACCGGATTGGTTATTGTAAGCGCGCTCATTTAAAAATATAAAATGTGCAAAATAAACTGTTTATAACAAATGATAATTAAAGAATTATTAGAAATAAATCTTTGATCACAAAACAAACTTATAAATTGAAATTCAAAATGATTATTTAATTTTGCTTCTTAAAAATAAATGCTCGATTTTAAATTCAAATTAAGGCATACATTTTTCATCGCAAATAATCATTTTCAATCATTCCTAATATTTCTTTGCGTTTTACCATTATTATTTGTTGTAAACAATTTATTTGCACATTCAATTATGTTAAATAAGCAAGGCAATGGAAACCAATCTGGTTTTCGACGTGACGCATGCGCAGTGTGAAAAGACTTGACATTTGGGAGCACTAAGTCTTCATTCAGTGGCTACAACACTCATACAAATGCGAATTTGTCACCATGCGCGCCTCTGCAAATTCTCACAGACAGTCAAGGAGTGCTTCCCTGACTCGTATTCGAGTTCTTCGTTTCTTAATAACGCACTTATCCAATTCAAGTCTTTAAAAATTTGAAGATTCTTATAACCATTTCATGACTGTATACCATTTTTTGAAAAGTGTCGGATAAAAATGCCAGGACTGTTGTTGCTTGACTATGCTGGAAAACTTCCATGACTTTTTTTAATTTTTCTATGGAAATATATGACCCCTTCATAGAAAGTCCAGCACTGATCTACACGGAAAAAATAAGTTGTCGAAACTTTACTTGACCCATGCTAGGATAGGCCACTTTTTTTTAGAATCTCATATAATTTTTATGAAAGAACCGCAGACTTTATCGAAAAAGTAAAGAAAGTCATAGAATTATTGGAATAAAATCTACGAACATTAGTTCTCGAATTTCTGTTCAGCAGATTTTGACAAAGTTCTAGACAAGCATTCAATATTTTATAACAAGTCCTCCAGATTCCAAAAGATTTTAAATACAATAACTCCCAGCACAGAAAAGAATAACTGATTTACAATTTGTCGAAGAATTCGTTCACTGTCGTCTACGTTATCTGTATATGCACAATCACAGCCACATTGGACACTTGTGTTAACACGTAGTGACGTTCATATGTGAAGCGGTGTATGTAAGTCTGAATAAAGTCGCAGTAACTGGCAATGGACAAATTTACGCGAAGTTAAATAATAATAACATTCAATAATATAACATTAATAATAACATTC
>JAABKJ010013904.1:0-10214 GCA_011634705.1 Andricus grossulariae
AAAATTAGAATTTTATAAACTATAAGATCCAATAATTGGAAAAGTGATATCTGACTTTGGAAACAACCCTATTCAAGTGTCTTCGATTAAAACTGAAAATTTTGTTTGGGTTAAAATATCAACTATTACATTTTTTATAGAGAATTCATCTTTTTTATTATAAATTCAAGTACTTGGTTGGAAGTATCACTACTTTGTTAATTCACAAGAGTCATATTTTTACCCCTTCCACCCACCCTGCAAATCCTCACAATAGTGTGGTGAGTCCGATGCTTGAAAATAGGGAAAGAAGGGAAATTAAAAAAAATGAAAAAATCAAGTCGTCATTTACTATTCTCGAACTTTTATTCACTTTCTTCATTCTTCACTTTTCAAGTGATAACAGATGATGATAACAGAAGACTATAATCGTAGTTTCGTGCGTTCGAAAAGAAACGGCTTTACATCAGCGTTTGTGTACGGCAAATGTTTATAGGTGAGCTCTACGGAACTCAGGAGTATAATTATAAATATCCTAACTAGTCAACAAAGAACGTGCCTATGAAATACAAAGAGTTCCAGTACGATATATAACAAAATCACAATAAAAACGACGGATCACAATCTGCCGATCACATTCGTAGTACACAATTTGATAAAGTTATATAGCAAATAATTAACAACGAGTAAACTTAATTTAGTATACCAGGCCGTTGTGAGTATAACGATCATTCGATGCTCGCCGTGATACCTAAATTTTACAAATAAATTAAACACGAATAAAATGTACATATGTACAATCATTCTTCCATCTCTCCTCTTACCCGCCGAAATCTCACATCCATTAATCAAAAACAATATCTTGATATTCTTTTTGATTTATTTATCTTTTTCCCTTAAAGTCGATTCATGCTTCTCAAAGCAAGTTCTTGTCTTCTTATACTAAAAGCCTGAGATTTAAGAATTGAATTTTCAAACAAAAAACTTGAATTCTTAAATTAAAAATATCAATTTTCATCAAGGAAGTTCATTTTCAACCAAGAAAAAGGAATTTTCATTCAAACTCTTGATTTTCAACCAATAAAAAATGTTAATTTTTAACTAATTAGTTGCATTTACAACCAAATAGTTGAATTTTTAATCCACGAAGATGAATTTAAAAAAAAAAACAAGTTGAATTTTCAACCAAGAAAGATTTTTCAATCAAAAAAAAAAAGCAACCAAAATGATAAATTTTCAAACAAAAAATATGAATTTCCTACAAAATTTTCAACGAAATAGTTGAAATTTCTATAAAATTGTTGCATTTTCATTGTTTAAAAAATGAATTATCAACAAACAGTTAAATTTTGAATCTTGAAAGTAGAATCTTTTAGATAAGTTTACTTTTAAGCCCGAAAACTTGAATGTTCAACCAAAAAAATTTATTATTCCATCAAATAGTTGCATTTTCTACTAAAAAATATTTATTTTCAACCAATCAGTTGCATTTACAAGCAAAAAGTTGAATTTTTAACTTGAAAGGTGAATTTTAAAGTGAAAAAGAAGAATTTCCACCAAAAGAGTTGAATTTTCAACCAAGAAAAAAAATTAACCACATTAGTGAATTTTCAAACAAAAATGACGAATTTTCTACAAAACCGTTGAATTTTCAACTCCAAAATATAAGTTTTTAACAAAAAAGTTAATTTTCAGCAAAATAGTTGAAATTCCTATGAAATTATTGAATTTTTAGGCCAAAAAGACGACTTATCTACAAAATAGTTTAATGTTGAATCCAAAAATATGAATTTTTGACCAAAAAAAAAGTTAATTTTGTACCAAAAAGTTTAACTGTTTTACAAAACTGTTAAAGTTTCAAGTCAAAAAGATGACTTTTTAACAAAAAGACGAACTTTCTACAAAATAGTTCGATATTCAACTCCAAAATATTAATTTTCAACAAAAAAGTTCATTTTCAACAAAATAGTTGATATTTCTATAAAATTTTTGTATTTTCAAGCCCAACAGAAAACTTGTCTACAAAACAGTTGAATTTTCAACAAAAAAGTTCATTTTCAACCAAAAAGTTGAATTTTTGTACCAAACTGTTAAGATTTAAAGCCAAAAAGAAGAATTTTCTAAAAAACAGTTGAATTTTTTAATCAAAAATATGCATTTTCAATCAAAAACTTAAGTTGTCTACCAAAATATATAAATTTTTAATCAATTAGATGCATTTACAAGCAATTAGTTGAATTTAAAAAAAACGTATTTTCAACAAAAGAGTTGAATTTTCAACAAAGAAAACCCTAATTCAATCAAATTATTGAATTTTCAAACCAAAAATATTAATTTTTATCAAAAAACTTAATTTTCAACCAAGAAAAAATTAATTTCAAATCAAATAGTTTAATTTTCAACCAAAAAATTTTAATTTTCGATCCATCAGTTGCATTTACAAATAAATGGTTGAATTTCCAACCTACAAGGTTGAATTTTCAAACTAAAAAGACAAATTTTCAACAAAAGAGTCTAATTTTCAACCAAATTGATGAATTTTCATACAAAAAAGACGAATTTTCTGTAAAACTTTTTTTACAAGACTTTTCCACAAAACAACTGGAAAAAAGTAAAATAAAATATTAAATATTAACTTTCAACCAAAAAGTTGGATTTTCTACTTGAAAACGATCAGTTTTCAACAAAAAATGAAATAGTTCAATTTTTAGCTGAAAAAATTAATTTTCAATCAAATAAAACGAATATTTAACCAGAGATGAATCTTCAATAACAATAAAATAATTTGGAACAAAGTAGTTCAACTTTCAACCTAGTATTCTACTTTCTACCAGGTAGTTGGATTTTCAACCAATGAAAATGTCTTTTGAACAAAATTGTTTACTTTTTTTTTAATAATTAAATCAACCAAAACAGATAAATTCTCATCCAAAAATATAATGGTAGACTTTTCAAATAAAAAGTATCAACTTCCAGCTAAAAAAGATAACTTATCTACCAAAAATGATTTTCAATCCAAAAGGACGAATTTTCTATCCATCTGAACCATAAACCTAAAAATATATCTTTTCTACCAAAGATGAATTTTCAATCCCAGGGATCCCAGTAATAGAACAGAATTTGCAATAAAATCATTCAGTTTTCAACCGAATAATAAAATTTTTACTGAAAAAAACATGAATTCGAAACGAAAAATATAGTAGTAGACTTTTCAACCAAAAGGAAGAAGTGTAAAGTCTGATATTGAATGGCATTTTCATACTCGCATTTGCCTTAAAGTCGATTAATGTTTCTGAAAGCAAGTCCTTGTCTTCTTATACTAAAAGTCTGATTTGAAACGAAAGTCTCGTAAGCGCATTCAGTTCTTCACGAAGAAAACGCGCTTACTCAACCTTCTAAACGACCCTCAGGTTTCCCTCTCTTCCCGCATGCCCTCGCTGTGCATTTTCCGCCCGGAAAGCTCGAGCAAAACCTTCGACGTTGGATCCTGATCCAAAATGGATCTGGAATCCCTCAAGTCCTCTTCAGACTCCGGTACTGGTCCCACTCCCCAGATCTCGCAATGTTTTATATGAAAGTCCTCTTTGCTGCTTAGTTGAAAGTAATTCAGAAAAGTCGTGCACGAAACACTCGACTTTCCCGTCCCGTATTCGCAATCCAGCCACAACCCTGGATAGTTAAACTGACCTCCCATCAGCAAACCGTTCGGCATCGTCTGCTGGTGAAGATTTAAATACTGGTAATGATTATTGTAATTGCTAGCCGGGAAGGTTAAGATGTCCGGATTGAGTTTGAACAAGAAGCAGGACTGATTTCCCTTGAAATTCGGACTTAGCATCCAGCTATCAGTAGCGAATCCTCCAAAGACATGGTCATCAGTATCCTGGACGATGATGATTGTCGCACCCTGCATCTGGATTCTACCCAACATCGTTGAAAAAGATTCGCCATGAACCTGACTGGAGAATAAAAATCTCCATTCGTCTCGCAGCTCGTGTGGCAAACTTAGATTCAGAAATAACACATCTCCAATCCCCAGGATGCTGGGAAAGTGTGGAATGTTCTCGAGTCCTTTACACATCGGTAAGAGATTTAAGTCGTGGACTCTCGTAGCTGTGTTCTTGTCACTTTTCTTTTGAGAAACGAGGAAGAGAGACTGGAAAACGTGTGACTGGATTAGTTTGAAAGTAGCTGCTTGGCTGAACCAGTTGTCTATTTGATCAACTGTTAAGCTATCTCCGTATTGCAGAATTTCCTCGCAGAGGCTTTTGGCTCTCATGATGATTCTTCTTGCATTGACGTTGCAACCGATGTTACTCCAGCTCTGGTAATGAGTGTTTGCGCAATTTTTCTGTATCCTTAAGTAGGAACTGATGGTGCTTTCCACATATTGGAGAAAAGTTGCGGCAGGTATTTCGTGCTTTTGCTCTTCCTCGAAATAACCATGAAAGATGAGACTGGTACGTTCTTCAGGATTCCCCCGAACTGCATAGACGTAAAGACGACCGAAATTTTCCCCGTTGACAGCAGAGGTTCGTTTTCCGGGTTCGTGGCAGAGAAATCGAACGACGAACTGGAGAAGACCATCGTCAAGGTGTGTTGACCAGTGTTTAAATATGTCTTCTCGTTTAATCGAACCGGAACTTCGAGACATGGACTTGAAGAGATTTTCGACCAGGATTAACTCCTCTGCTGAGAGAATGTTTGCGGAGGAAGCTGAGCGACTCGATCCATGGCCCATCTGAAATAAAAATAGTTTATTGGATTATTTTCATTTTCTGGGAAATATTCAGGTCAAATTGAACATAAAAATCTCGTTGAAGACCGAATTCATTTCAAATCTGGCAGGCTGTGCATGCTCAAGACACAGAATCATTTCGGGACGAAATATATTGTTTTTCAAGGGATTTTAGAGGACACGTATTTCACCGATTGGATGATTTTTTTTATAAAGATAGGAGTATTAAAACATTCAAAGTTGTTGATGCACTTTATAAAAGTTTGTTTCAAATTTTTTCTTAAAAGTTTTGTAGTACCTAAACCAATATATATTTCACTTTTTTTCCGTTTACTTTAAAAATCCGCCAGAAAATTTAAAAAAATCAAAATGCACAAAATAGCGGCGATATTACTGAAAATCTTTAAACAAAATTTTCTCTAAAAGGCCATCGTTTTATTTTTTCTTGATTTTTTCTAATTGTAAGTTAGTATCAATATGTTGTATATATCCCATAAGAGATCATCTTGTTCCCACGTCTTCAAGAAAAGAAAATTAGATTTCTTGGAATGAAAAATTAAAATCCGCATTTTTTTGCAATAACGAGACGAGGTACGAAAAAGAGTCAAAAACGCACAGTTTTTCCACTTTAAAACTTTTTAAAATGTCTTTTAGCCCTTTTCTCTATCTTGCTTTTTTCGAAATTTTCGCTAAAATGTGAATAAAGTCGACTACAATTGTATTTTTTTAAACCAATACAATTATCCAAAACTTTATAAACAAAATTTAATGTGTAAATCTACAAGTTGAAAAAATTTGTTATATATATCCAACATATTAGTACCAACTTAAAAAAAATCTAGAAAAAAATCAAACAATGGCCTTTGTAAGAAACTTGAGCTTAAAGATTATCAGAAAAATTGCCGCAATTATGAATTATTAAAAAAAATTCTGCATCACTTTGAAGAAAAATTGCAACAAATTTTTTACAAATCGTGCACCAACTTTGAAAGTTCTAATATTTATAACTTCGTCCAAAAATATTGTTCGTCTAATCGGTGAAATAAGTGTCATCTAAAATCGTTTTTAAAAATACATATATTTTGTCCCGAAACGATTCGGTGATTTGAGCATGCATTATAGTCTGAAATATAAAAATATTTCATTTTTTTAATAAAAATATTTCGAGTATGCTTTTTAATATGTTTTGCAAATGGATTTTTAGAAATTTTACAAAATCAGAAGGTAATTTTTAAATTTGTAACAGTTTGAATCGAAAGACGGAAAAAGTGAAAATAAATTCTTTTGGTTTACTTTTAGACTTCTAATATATATATGAATATAATTTTATTTTTGTATCACATGCCTCTACATCTGTTTTCTTTTAAACTTATCGATACTATTTTTATACAGAAAGGTATAACTTTCATCTAAGTTTTTTACAATGAAGTATAAGAAGAAGTATAAGAATTTTGCAACAAAGAAAAGTTTCAAATGGAAGAAATATTTTTTTAAGACTAACATATAATTAAATATTCAACAAAAAATGGAATAATTAATTTCAAATAAAAAATCAATTTTTAACAAAAAGAAAGAGAATTGTAAACAAAATAGTTTAAGTTTTAACTAAAGGGATGAATCTTACAAAACATTAATTTTTAACAAAGTAGTTAAAAAAACACGACTTTTCAACAACAAACATGAATTTTCTCAACAAAACTGTTGAATTTTAAAGCTAAAAAGACGAATTATCTTCCAACCAGTTAAACTTTCAACCAAAAAATATAATTTTGATCAAAAAAGGTAATTTTCTATCAAATAGTTGAATTTTCAACTAAATTGTTTAATTTTTAACTAAATAGTTGAATTTTCCACCCGAAAATATGAGTTTTTAACGGAAAAATTAATTAACAACTAAATAGTTGAATTTTCAACTTAAATTATGATTCTACAAACAAAAATAAAACGAATTTTTTAGAAAGTAATTCAACTGTACACCAATTAGTTGTTTTTTCAACCAAAAAATATTTTAATTTGAAATCAAAGACAGTTGAATTTCCAACAAAAAAGTTCGTTTTCAACCAAGAAATATGAGTTTTCTACCAAAAGACGATTTTTTAATAAAATACATGAATTTTCAACCAAATGTTCAGCCAGTTGAATTCAATGAAATCGAAATTTTAACAAAATAGTTAAATCCTCAACCAAATATAGAAATTTTTAAAACAGAAGATAAATTTTCTACCCAAAAAGACCAATTATTAACAAAACAGTTATGTTTTCTAGCTAAAAAGACGAATGTTTTAGAAAGCATTTGATTTTTATGCTGGAAAAGATGAGTTATCAACAATAAAGTTAATTTTCCATCATGAAAGATGAACTTTCAACCAAATAGTTCAGTTTTCAACCAGATAGCTGAATATGAACAAAATTTAATTTTTGACGAAGTAGTTCAACTTTTAACCAAGTAGTTGAATTTTCAATCAAGCAGTTCAATTTTCAACAAAGAAAGACGAATTTTTCACCAAATAGTTCAATTTTCAAACAAAAAAAATGTTCTCCAAGAAGATTAGTTCTACCAGAAAATACAAATTTTTAACAGAATTGTTGAATTTGGAAGCCGAAAAACCTAATTATCTTCAAAATAGTTGAATTTTCAACCACAAAATATGATTTTTTATCAGGAAAGGTAATTTTCTACCAAATAGTTGGATTTTCAAAAAAAATGATTCAATTTCTAACTAAATAGTTGAATTTTCAACCTGATAATATGAGTTTTCAAGGAAAAAGTTAATTTACAACTAAATAGTTGAATTTTCAACTAATATTATAATTCTTCCACCAAAAAATAAATAAATTTTTTACACAGTAATTTAACTTATAACGAAGTAGCTGATTTTTCAACCAAAAAATATGAATTCTCAATAAAGAAAGTATGTAATAGTTGATATTTCAACGAAAACAGATTTTTATTTTAAATCAAAAAGAGTTTAATTGAACCAAAAAAGACGAATTTTCAAAAAAAAAATGGTTGAATCCTCAACTAAAGCAGATTAATTTTGAACCAAAAAGTTCCATTTTTAACGAAAAAGGATGAATTTTCAACAAAGATTATTTTTCTACCAGAAAAGACGAACTTTCAACAAAATACATGAATTCTCAGGCCAAAAAGACGATTTGTTTAGAAGACAGTTGAATAATCAACCAAAAAGGTAATTTTTAACCAAGAAATATTAAATTTCTACCAAAAGACTATTTTTTAACAAAATACATAATTGTCAATTATTTTTAACAAAATAGTTCAATCCTCAACCAAATAGATCAATTTTCCAAAAAGAACATTAATTTTCTCCCAAAAACACGAATTTTAAACAAAAGAGTTATGCTTTCAAGCTAAAAAGTTGAATGTTTTAGAAAACAGTTGATTTTTAAACCGGAAAAGATTAATTTTCAACAATAAAGTTAATCATCCACCATGTAAGATAACCTTTAAATCAAATAGTTGGATTTTCAACTTATAAAGGATAAATTTTCAACAACAAAAAAATGGAATAATTAAGTTTTCTGATAAAAAAATTTAGTTTTTAACCGAAAAAAAACGAATTTTCAAAAAAAAAAAGAAAAATAGTTCAATTTTCTACCAGAAGAGGTGAATCTGAATTTTTTTAAATTTTTAACAAAGTAGTTCAACTTTCAACGACGCAGTTGAATTTTCAATTAAAACAAATACATTTTTAATCAAATAGTTAAATTTTCAACCAAAATACATGAATTTTCAACAAAATTGTTGAATTTTTAATTCAAAAAGACGAATTATCTTCAAAACAGTTTAAATATTTAACCCAAAAATACGATTTTTGAACAAAAATGTAATTTTCTACCAAATAGTTGAATTTCAGACCCGTTTTCTGTATAAACTTTTTTATAAAATTAAAATTATTTAATTTGAAATTTGTATACTGTTTAAATATAATCTTGGGTTTATTAATTTATGAATTAAATTTATAAAAAGAAACAATTTAAATTCGATTGATGTTTATATGAATGCTCAACAGTTTGAAATTTATTGACCCAAATTAGCAAAAACTCAATTTAATATATCAAAGAAAAAATTTGTATTACCTTGTAATTAACAACGAGATGAAAAACTTGATAAATTCTATTTAAATACACATGTGTGCAATAAAAAACAATAAAATCCTTATAATTTCAATTCGAACTTCTTAGAAATATAATTTCTAAATGAATCTTCCTCCTGTTATTCATACAACAGGTAGTCATAACAAATTCTTCTTCGCGTATAAAAACTCCTGCATTTTTAACTTATCAAGCGAAAATAGAGATATATAGCACCAGTATTTGTATTTTCAACGAGTTTCCTTGAAAACATATTTAATTTAGAGTCAGAAGCGTAGAAAGAGAAACTTTGAATAAGTGGTTTTGACAGATAAGATATGATGATACGAAAATGATACACATTTCAAAAATTACATAACGCGATAGGCAATTCTGGACAGAAATTTCTATTGGCACAATTAAATAATTCTCAAAATTAAAAAAATCCACAATTTTAGAACTTAATCGTTAAATAAACGAACCTTTTTTACGACAGCAGTTCCCTCTAAAGTGGTTGTTCCATATAATTTTCTTGCTCTTCAGAAACCTCTCGTATCACAATTCCAGGTAAATTCTCAACTCTATGAAAACATTTTAAACATTGATCTTGCTATAATCACGCGAGAAACTGATCACGTGTGACAATAAAACACTTTTAACACGCAGTTCAAATCTCGGTGAATAAATTATTTTTAGGTTATGACTCCTGCTCGTCGTCTGCTTGGTTATCGACTCTTGAAACTGCGCACGCGCGACCCGCGATTATGTATTTCTTTTTAAATGGATTTCTAACAATTCCAATTGAAGATAAGGGTACGACTATATATTTTTTCTTAATTACATATGCATTAGGGTGGTCCAAAAATATTGTATTTTTCATTTTTTAAATTCTCCTCCCCCCATTTTTGTTGTTTTGCAAAAAAAATTGTCCTAATTTTTTAATAATTTTAAACAAATTTGAGGTGATGTGAAATAACAATTTTATAAACAATACGTAGGCTAAAAATTTTGTTTTTTAAATAAATGCACCCCGCAAATATACTTTCTTATATATACTCATCTATACTTATATATTAGGGTGGTCCAAAAATGCATTGCAAAATTTTATTTCGCCCTAGAGGGCAAGCCCCCCCCCCCGCCAAAAAGTTTCCATTTCCGGAGAAAGAAAATCCTTAATTTTTTTTTGAAATTCGAATATATTATGATGAATTAAATTAATTAATTTAATTAGTTTAATATAATTTAACACGTGCCACTGGGCACTTCAAAATCCCATTTACTTAACATGGGGAAATTTTGGATTTTCGAAAAATTGAACTCATACCTCAGGGTTTGATCGAAACGTGCCAAGTTTTTTAGAGATTGAAGAGGAGTACCTATGAAATAAAACCATACTAATAAC
>JAABKJ010013905.1:0-10213 GCA_011634705.1 Andricus grossulariae
AAATTTCTGACGGAATAGGAATTTGGAAGGGAAAAAGTGGCCCTGAAAAGGGCCGAGAGCTCCGAGAGTAGGGAGATGAAGGAATTGCGAACACTTTGTGACAAAATAAAATTGTTTGAACTTAAATAAATGTTTCTAAATTCATGCTGATAAATTCTTCACGAAAAAAAAATTTGATTGGTTTGTGTAAGAAAATGTAGAATTAAGAATGTTTATTTTCTTTCAAGTCAATGACGAAATGTTTTCTGTATCTTAAAAAAAAATTAAATTGACGCTTATATTGTAATTAGTCACTTTTCTTTTTTATACCTATTTGTATTCATTTCCTATTTTATCTACCTATTTTTGTTCATAGAATTAGTTATTAAAATCTAAGGCATTTGAAAAGTAGACAAATTTGAGTATTGTAGGCGTATTTTAAGTTTCAAATATTCGAAATATATTATCAAATCGCAGGCTACACACATTGTAATTTATTCCAAGGATTTTGCACTTTCAGAAACATGACAAGAATCTGAATGGGTATTATATAATTGTCGAGCCTAAATATGGTTAGAAACCCAATAATTTGTTATAAATTTAACTTGAAAGAAATACTATTTTTCTGTTTTGATATATTAAAGATCAAATTAAAAAAATTTAACAAATTTTGTAAGTCTGTAAAAAATTATTGTTCGGTGGAATATTTGCTCTGATTATTTATTATCATAAAATTTTAATTTTTTTAAATCATAATATTAAATTTTTAGTTTCAAGAGATAAATTAATTTTTAGAAATAAAAATGTATGTAGGTACTGTTCTTGACTTGATTTCTTTTTTACAATACCAATTATTTTTATACTATTCTCTTTTGATGCCTTCACTGCACATTACCAAAAAAAAATGCCATCTATAATATACTTTACAAAGGGATCTACTATATTTTCTTACGTTACTGGGTTTTTTCTTTTTATACTGAACTGGTTTTTCTCACTTTTAGATACGAGGTGAACACTTCAGTGGCACATTTCGCCCGAAGAATAAGTGTCGAAAGGTCTATAAAAATGCTGGTAGGTAAACATTTTCGTCTCACTTTCTACTACTAAAAACAGATTTTTAAATTTCATTTTATAACATAACTAATTAATAACAAGAATAAAATACGATGTGAAAAAATCTTTCCTTCGAGAAATTTGCAATTTCAAAGTTTTATGTATACTTTTTCGTATACATTTTTATTAATTAAAAGGAATAACTATACATTTTTGTATTATCAGAAAAAAATATGCAGCCAATTTTTTCCCTAATTGCGTTATGTTCATAGAAAATAAATATTAATAAAAATTAATAAATAAAATCTCTAATGCTGAAAATATATGAGATTTAGGAACCATTTATATAGAGGAAATTAATATTTTTTAATCTGAAGTTTATTTTTATAGTTATTAAAATATCTTTCTACACGTATTGTAAATAATTAAAATTAATAATTGATGGTATACATGAAATGATAATCTTTCTAGGTGGAGCAATTTATTCTTAGAGGCATACTTGTTGCAGCCTTGACACCGTTTAATTATAATGAGTAAGTTTATAGTTGAGCCATTCTCTGAAAAAATTACTTAAGTTAATTATGGGTTGGGTCGCAAATTAGGCTTCAATGCTCTGATCTTCTCCGTCAGGGTCCCCACTTTTCTAGCGAAAGGGCTTACATTTTATTTACCTTCCAATTCATTATTGTTAATGTGAAAATATTTTTATCAAACTATTTTTATTAATTTTTTAGTACACTATCATTAAATCTGACAGTCATTCCGGATTATGCAGATTATCTTGTAAGAAAAGGGGTCGCTGGTGTACTGAGTAAGTAATATTATTTTTTTAACTGAAAAAAAATAAAAGCATTTATCTCTTTGAAATATGTTAAACGATATTGAATTTGCAAAAAGACAATGTTACTCTTAACATTTGAAAGTATTGATAATAGATTAAATTTAAAAAATGTATGACAATTAATTTTGGGTTGGAAAATAGTTTGTGCAACATCTGGGGAAGGACCAGCTTTATCTGTACCGGAAAGAAAAGCTCTAACAGAAGAATGGGTGAAAGCAATCAAATCAACAAAACTGCATTTAATGGTTCATATTGGAGGTGCACCACTTCCGAATGTTTTAGAACTGGTCTGTTTAAAATTATTTACTGATTTATACCCGCTTCGCTCGGGTGCCTTGAGTAAATAATATTAATTGTGGAATATTCTGCACAAATCTGAAATATTTTCAACTTTTTCAGAATCTTCTCAAGTTTTCGAGAATATTTTGGAATATTCTGACATTTTTTCGAATTTTTCGAAATGCTCTCAAATTCTGGAATACTGTAGAATTTTTGAGATTATGTTAAACTATTCTAACATGTTCTGAAATGTTTTAGAAAGTTCGAGGATATTTTCAAAATAATTAAAATCTGCAAAACTAAAAATGTCAATGTTTTGTTTATTTCTTCTATTAAATTGTTAGGCAAGTCACGCAGCAAGCCTGAAAGTAAATTCTCTACTGACTCTCCCTGAATTATACTTTAGACCATCCAATGGAAAAGAACTAACCACCTATTTGAAACTTATATCAAATGCCGCCCCGAAAACACCTTTATTATATTATCACACACCACAAAGAGCACTAGTAAAAGGTAAATTCTTTTATATAAATTATATTACTAACTTTATCTTTTGTGCAATAATACATGTTCACTTTTTTGTTTAGTAAAAATCGGTGAGTTTTTGGAAAACTATGGGGAGCAAATTCCTACTCTGGTTGGCATCAAATATTCAAACACAGATTTAACTGAAGTTGCTGAAGCTATGGAAGCTAGAAACAGAAAGTATACCGTCTTTTTGGGAGCTGAGAAGGTGAAGAGTGAAGAATTTTATCATTTGAATTTATATGAGAAAATTTTAAATGAATAAATCTTATTTTTGTTCCCTCAGTGGACCAAAATAAAGTATGTAAATCGTAAGTTTATACATTTGAATTCCTGAAAGTAGATGCTAATATTTTGTTAAGACTGAGCATTTAAACATTCTATGTTCTTGATAGACTTCAGAATGAAGGGCAACTAAAATATTGAATGAAAAAAAAAAACATTTTTCATTTTTTCTTGAGATAACTTGATGTTTGATTAAATGTTTATAAATCTATTTCAGCTAATATATCCAAACTGTGCAATTGGAGGAGAATCTTTCATGTCGGCTTCTTCAAGTTTAATTCCAGAACTTCCTTTATCGATCTCCGCAGCATGTGAAGAAAAGGATTTTGAAAGAGCCAAGAAAAATCAAGAACTCTTTACAAAAGCTCTGAATATTTTCCCGAAATACGGTAAGTTCCACTTCTAACTTAGTAAATATAACTTTTCTGTTTGATTCGAAATCTTAAAATTCATAAGTTGAATTAATAAAGAATAGTTGAAGTTTAAATTTTTTAATAATTTGGAAACTTCAGTTTGAAATACAGTAAAGTCTCCATCATTTCAAGACGCCATTATTTCAAGACTTCAACATTTCAAGTTCCCCGTATACGGTTATCTCAAATTGCGCAGTTCCGTCAACTTCCACCACGGTCCCTGTACACTCTCCTCCGCGTCTGTGACTGACCAATGAAAAAAGAGGTCCGAAGAGCGGGAAACCTTGAATTCAGCCATAAAGTCATAAATTTACAAATAGAAATATTTCTCAAGTGTGGAATCTATTTTCTCAGTCATGTTCCATTATTTCGTCGATTCACGACCGTTCAGTTTCACGAAATGAAATAAAATATCCTAAATGTCAAGTGAGTGGTACTCTCACCTCAAATTTCGGACAGTTGATTGTATTTCGTGAAACTGAAAGGTCTTCAAACGGTAGAAGGATGAAGAAACAGAATTGCGGAAATGCAGTCCACACTTGAAAAGATTACTATGCAGACCTTTAAACCTTACCTTCACGTTTTGGAGATTTTCTCCAAAAAGTCGTATGCAGTAGCAGTAACATGTACTAAACTTCCTGACGGCTGGCATTTCCACCTATCGACGTCATGCCACAAAACTCACTATTCCGCGAAATATTTGAGTCGCTTTTTGATTCTATAATATTGAATTTTAGTTGGCAAATTGTCGTACGCCAACAAAAAAAAAACTGGAAAGACACTTGAAAAAACCGATTGCATGCATGTAGGCTAATGGACCGCGACTTTTTCAACTGCGTAATAAGTCGCGAATGCCTGAACTGTTTCACGCCACTGACCACTCACGCACTCGGCCCTTCCAAGGCGAGAGTTGCAACCGTCTCTCGCCCTACGCGCTGAGAAACTGCGTGGGCCAGCAGATCTAGAAATTTCGGGTGTATTTATTTGTGTTCTTATTGAGAGCATTTATTATTGATTTCAAATCAGCCGCGCTTTTCGACTGAAAAAGTAGCAACAGGCGGCGCATCGATACAAGAACGCTGAAATGTTGGAGACTTTACTGTAGTTTGAGTATTTTGAGATTATGATCGACTTAAATTCACAAAAAGTAAGTATTTTTTTTTGTAAAAATCAACAGGACCTATCCATAAATTAGTAGCTTGAGTATTTTGATGTTATGATTGGGCAAATTAACAAAATTTAGTATATGTTTGCAAAAATTAACATTACCTACTTAAAAATAAGTATTTCAAGTATTTCGAGCTTATGTTTGGATAGTTTAACAGAAAATTCGTATTTTTGTCCAAAAACAAACAGGATTTATCTAAAAATATGTCTGCGTATTTTGAGTTTATTAAAAGTAATTTATTGAAAGTACTTATCGAAAAATAAGTAGTTTCAGTAGTTTTAGGTTATGGTCCTATATGAACCTGCATAGGAACTAATACACGTAGATTCCTACGTGATTTTCCACGGAGAATTCCACGTGGATTTCCAGGTAAATTTTTTCTCCTGGTTGTTTACTTCGACATGCGACTTGACATTATTTAAATAAATGAATGTTGCCATGTCTGTCTCCTAGGGATATATGGTGGATAGATGTTGAGGGTGATGGAAGGAGGGTGTGATGTGTCTATCTCCTAGGATAGGAAGAGATAGCAGATGGAAGTGTCATCTGAAGAGTACCAGAGGCGGGATTCAGAGGATAGATGTCGATGTAGGTCGAAAGGGGGAGTGACGCGTCTATCTCATAGGATAGAAAGATATAGCAAGTTGAGCGGGCGTTTTTTATTTCGAATTATTTTTTTTTCTCCTGAAAAGTATTTGGTTAGCGAGATGCAGTTTGTTAGTTAGGGGGGAAGGGGTGAAGTTAGTTAGCGAATCGGCTGAAATGGCCGGTATGCCAGCTGTCTGAGCGGAAACAGGTGGGCTGGTATGCCAGCTAGCCCAATAGCGGAGGAAAGAGGGGGGGGGGGTAGAATTAAAGTAGCAAGAAAAAATTATTTTTAATTTGATTTTTATTCGTATTGTTCGAATTACCATGATTTTACAGAGATTTCGGAGTATTTATGTAGTGAACTCTTAGTTTCCCTCTGAAGAGGATGACAGAAATGTTACGTCCGGGCGGCCTCTCGCTGTCTTTCAGCTGGAGATTCCCAAAGAACGAGAGAGAGAGACCTGGAGATTCTGTATGCTTGTGGTTGGTCACGACAATGGCTTGCTCATGAAAGCCTATGGATGGCTTCCAGCTTTAGGTACCTAGGGCTGGCTTCCAGCTATATGATTTAGTGTGAGGGTGCTAACTTCAAGCTCCCAAACAAATACTGACGTTCTGGGCCAGTACGCGCCCTTTTAACGGGGAGTCTGCTATGGTGTTGCATGGGAGTCGCGCAGAGAGGGCATAAAATCGATGGAGGGAGATGCGCGCGTCGTGCTTCGCGGGAGCTGTACTCGCGACTCTCGCCTCTACTCGCCTTGCGAGTTCGAAATGAATGTGCCATGAATGGCAATGAATATTTCTTTTAAATGAGGAAATGTGAATTGATGGAAAGAAATATATTGTAAGGTGAAGCGAATATTGTAAAGGCTCAAAAAATTATTTCTTCACATCAAATTTTTTAATATTTTAAGCAAAAAAATATACCACTGATTCAAAACAAAATTTCCTTGGCCTAAGCCATGCGCGAGTTCAATAAAGTAGTTCGAACTTCTACTATAGTATATATTTTCCTGAATGAACAAATGGATTCTTTTAGCCTTAATTATAATTAACATTGTTATTGTGATAAATTGATGTTGCTCATAATTTTCTAAATGTTATCCAAACCTGCAACAAGGTTGAGAGTTCGACTTGTCTTGTCTTTGTCCACTGCACCGGTAGCTGTTCTTGGAAATTCAAAGATCGACTCATTGTTCTGCTTGGACATATACCTGAAGGGTGGCCAGGTAATCGGCATGAGCGAACTACCTAGTTCGATAGTGGGGGAAACGAGACACGATTTTCTCAAAGTCCAGTTCAGTTTGGGAGTCCGCAGTGAATGGTGGGGCATCGATTTTCAAGATTGATGATCATGTGGTGCGCTGCATTTCGTGAAGCGTCGTGCAAGTTATAAGTGCAAGTGTTCTTCAGTGTACTATTGGCTTTGAAGGCGGATTGCTTACTCTCGTTTTGGATTTGGAGGCTGTGTGTCTGCTGTGTTGGCCCTGGCCTCATGACTGTTCTCGATCATCCGCAAAGGTTCTGATCCCATGTTGTGCGTTAGCTTTACTGGTAAGTTATTTTTGGAGGCGTCTTGCCTAGTCATTATTGTTAACCTGCAAAGGCCCTAACCTCATGACAGTTCTGGTTCACCTGCAAAGGCCATAGCCTCGTGACTGTTCTGGTTCACCCGAAAAAGCTCCAGCCTAATGGCTGTTCTGGTTCACCCACAACGGCTAAAACCTGAATCGGACGTGGGGGCCTATCTAACCTGTTTTTTCTTTGCTCTTACAGGTGCTGAAAGATCCTCAGCTGTCGGCTGGCGTGACCTGTTTCTGGTGAGGGCTGTGGTTGCCTCCTTTCTATGGAATCTTGACATGTTTGCTTCTTGGGAGGATGGATGTAGTGAGTCACATCCAGCGTCTTAATCTCACGGACCGATGAAGGGATGGCCTGTTTCATCATGAGCTGTTTTATAAAACTAGTGCAATTATTATTCTGACAGTCATGCTGTGTTCTTGTCATTGTTGATCGCTAAGAAAATATAGACATTCCTTTTGTTTCAATGTCCACATGTATTTTCATTGGATTGTCCCTCCTCACCTCTCTTGGCTTTTAACAGTTATTATTATACATATTGAATTTAAACAATTCACATAATTTAAAATCCTAATGAACTCCAAACAGAAAAATTCGATGAAAAATCCACCTCCAGCAGGAATCGAACTTGGGTCCGTCGAGTGTACAGTCCACAGCGATGACCACGATGCTGTCGCAAAATGGAAATTCTAAGTTAGAAAACCGTATTTAACCCTCGTCATAAATGCCAAAGAAATATTTCTTCAAATAAAAAAACATGGATATTGAATTTGACAACATATTTCCTTAATCTAAATAAGTATTAAATCGAAACAAATTACGCCGAATTATTAAATATTTGATTTAAAAAAATAATTACTCCGTTTGAATAACTGTTTATATATTATGAATAATTTAATTCTAGTAAGCAAATGAAATATTACCTTCAACTGTGTATTTTTTCTATCAGTTGCTCTGACGCTGTTGCCCAATTATACACCTCAACTTCGCTCATAGTTTCGTTTCGAATTTTTATTTGCATTGGTCTCTTTCTTATGTTTGTTAATGCCAAAATGATGTAGAGTGTTTTCTTTTGATTGATCAACAACTTATTGTGCTTAAGCCATTCGCAATATTTCACTATATCTTGGTTTATCATTTTCTCTGATTCTTTACAATCCTTACTCCCATACATAAGTACCGTATCATCTGCATACATGAAAATCTTCATATTTAATCTTAGCAAAGAAAGGGTCTCCACATACTGTATGTACAAAAGTATCCCAAGAACAGATACCTGGGGCACTCCTGTTTTTACTTGTAATTCTTCACTTTCAATTCCATTTAAATAGACGTATTGTATTTATTATCAACATAATTGAGTCCAGTTTTATACTCAAAATTTCGTAGATAACTGTATCTAAAGCTTTTTTTAAGTCTATAAAAACTGCAGTAACTATTTTTTTTATCAATATTTTTAAGAATATATTCTGCAAAATCTGTAATAGCTGCGTGCATACTACTTTGTTCCTTAAATCCATATTGAGTGTCACTTATAAATTTATTTTCCTTGACGTAGTTGAGAAGCCTCATTTTCATTGCCTTTTCATATACTTTTGAGAAAACACTTAGCAGTGAGATTGGTCTATAATTGTTTGTTTCTTTTCTAGATCTGGTTTTGTGTATAGGAATAATTTTACTGATCTTCAGTATACTAGGAAATTGCCCCAATTCAAAATCTCTGTTCATAATCTTGAGCAGCGTGCTTTTCATTGCAGGATACAAAAATATAAAATCATTTATGGTTACGTTATCATCTCCTGCCGCGGCACTCTTTTTTAAATTTCTAACCATTTTATCTAGTTCTTCGCTACTTATAGACGTAAAATCTGTCATTTTTGTTTCACACTCAACTTCAGGCAAAGTGATATTACTGTCTCCATTTTCTTCTTGTAAATTCACTGCTACATTTTGAAAATATTTGTTCATTTCATTTTATATTTCAGTTGGTTCACTTATATCTGTTTCTAAAACCATAATTCTGTTTGTCTCATTTACATTATTGTCGTTTTTATCAGAGCTAAGGATATTATTTATTGCTAACCAAGTTTTTCGTGGATTACCCTGCGCTTTCTTAATAGGGTTATTTGCTTTATCTTTGGTAACTTTTTAATTTCTTGATTTACTTTATTTTTTAATTTTTTTAAAAGATTTACGAGTATTTTATTTTCAAGATTTTCTTTCTGTTTTACATGCAATTGATCTCTTTCTTTCATAAGTTTTATTAACACTTCAGGGAATGAAAAATTTTTGATAACGATTTTTTTCTTTATTTTAGTTTCTTACCGTTTTAAATTTTGAATTAAGTGTATAAGTTTCTCTATATTATCCATTTCTTTATTTTCACATTCTTTTTACAATTTATTTTTGACATTTTTAATATCAACTTTTGTAAAGTAAAAAACTTCCTTCTTTTTATTTATTATAGAAGTCAAATCAAAATGTAGAATTCTATGATCTGAGAGGGCAGTGCGTTCCACAAATACTTTACATTGAAATCCATTACGTATTACGTGATCAATTATAGTTGCAGAGATATCAGACCGGGATATCAATCGCTACATTTCATCCAAACTTCATGATCGTAGCTCTTTCACTTTTTGATATATGGTAAACAGAAAAAGTTACACACACAGACATTTAAAAAATTATATATTTTCGACCTCCTGGGGTCGAATTATATCAAAATATGTAAAAAAAAGTTCATTTGAAAATTGAAGTAATTACAAACCTCCCTCTATGAGGAAGAAAAAATACTTATTTGTGAATAGGGCCTGTTAATTTTTGCCAAAAAACATATTTCTGTACATTTAGCCAATGATAACCTCAAAATGCTCAAAATACTCATTATTAAATAAGTCCGGTTGGTTATTGGGAAAAATACGAATTCTCTGTTCAATTACCCAATAATGACCTAAAAATACTCAAACTACTTATTTGTGGAAGGTCCTGTTGATTTTTGCCAAAACCTACCAATTTTATATTAGTTTAGCCAATCATAACCTAAATATACTCAAACTACTTATATATAGATAGGTCCTGTTAGTTTTTGCGAAAAAATACCAATTTTCAGTTAATTTGTCTATTCATAAGCTCATAATAATCCAACTAATTATTTGTGAAAAAATACTCTCAGTACTTGAAAAAAATTTGAATTTCTGTATAAAAATAAAAATTTTGCCGTGTCCTTATATCCAATCATAAACTAATAATTTTCAAACTGGTAATTTTCAGGTCAACTGAGCAGGCTGTACCAAGGCTACAAAGTCCATCTTATAGTTCTCTTAACCGGCTGTCTTGGACGTATGAAAGCTTTGTTTCTTAGCCAACTCAACAAAATCTCAACATACTAGCGTCAGGCTCATTTCATCACGAACCGAATGCAAAAGGCTGTTCTTTTGGGATCACTTCATCTGGTCCGCCAACACTGTTCCTCATAACATTCTACAAAGATTGGTAGCT
>JAABKJ010013906.1:0-10213 GCA_011634705.1 Andricus grossulariae
ATTGTAACCATATTCAGCAGAAACCCTTGGTACAGGGACCCTCTATCCGCAACCCGAGGACGCGTTCGGTGGCTTAATTATCTCTATTTAATGTCTTGCTTGTAATAACAATTGTTACAAATATTTATCAGAAAAAAGATCCTTTTAGTTCATGTGGGAATCTAACAACACGTAAAATGATTAAACCGACAATCAGTTTACTTGTGTGTTTCGATTTCCACCGTAGATAAAAGCATCTTCTTTCTTTTTCTTTGTTTGTTTAATATTCATGCATTTCGCCCGGAAATGTGTTCGAATTCAAGCAAAAATAAATTAATTTTTTTGTTTTGAAAACAAAAAAATTATATTGAGATGTGGCGCAAGCCCCATGAAGTTTAGCACGTTTTACCTGATCAAGCCTTTCGCTTGCAGGCGGGTTCAAAAGTGACATAATTATTTTTGATAGTAAAAAACACTATTCATGCACACAGAAATTTAAAGAAAAAGCCAATCATTAAAGGAATCAGAAGTATTTTATGCTATCAACCATATTCGTTGCAAATTCAAAGAATAACTCGCCTAATCTTAACAATTCGTACGTACAAGGACGGCAGTTTAATCTACCTTGGCACCAGGTCTTTTCTCATATCAGTTGATCTTTTATGCACATGGAGTATTCTCAGTATAATTCCGGTTCTTTTGCCCCTCTGTAAAACTTATGCAATGCTTAAATTCAAAGTCTTCCAGGTCATCCCAAAAGTTCTATTCTAGTTGTCCAAGTCTATTATCGTCAATACAGGCTTCCCCGTGAAAACCGCCACTTACGGATCCACTTTCAAACAATGGTGAGTCAGAGTTCTAATCAATAAAAACAGACCACAGTCACATTTATGCCAGGACTAAAAAGATAAATGACAAATTAAAATTGAACCGTTACCGGCGACTTACCAGCAGTGACGTATCTAGGGATAACGAGGCATAACGGCGCCCATGGTAAAGAGAAAATCGCGCCCCTTCCTATTTGTGTAGAAATTAATTTATGTTAGTTTACGTGCTCCCCTCCCCCCTAGAACTGCGACCATGGCATGTGCTTTACCTGCCATATCCTATATACGCCACTGCTTACCGGGCGGAACTGCCTTAATGAATTGCTCTCCTTGCTGACGTGAATAATTTTAATAGTAACGTAGCCCACTAAAGTTATTTAATTACTGGGCTGCCTGGTTATTACAACGTATTTCCCATAAGAAAAAAAGACGTTTTTGTAAATTTTATTTAGAATCGTCAATATTAGCTGAATCGAGTTGAAACTTAACATTTCTCTTCACAATTAGCCATAGAATACGAATCAAATATTACTTTTCAAATATCACCCGTATAAGAATGTACTATAGAGCCCCAAAATAACTACATGAGTGAAAAATTGTATTTTTCGAGTTTTTGGCTCTAATTATGATTTTTTTTCCCCTAATGCAAATTGTTTCTGATACATAAAATACTCATTATTGTTGTTAGCATCTTTTTTCTCAGAGTATAGAGTTAAAAAGTCGCGGTTTATTTAGAAATGTTTCACTTTTTGTCCAATTTTCAATTACTGTAAATTAATACTTAATTAATGTTAACAAACGTAATTATTCAAACAATTTATTACTATTTTCAATAATATTCTCTTAGAATAATGCTATAAAATAGCAGTTTTTTCAACAATTTCCCACTTTTTGTCCAATTTTAAATTAGAGTGAGGTAACCGATTGATTGAAGTTAACAAAATCAATTGGTTAAACAATTTATTATTATTGTTAATAATATTCAATTTTAATAATGCCAGAAATTTGTCGTTTTTTCTTAAATTTGCAATCATTTGTCTACTTTTCACTTGAAGTGTGTTATTAGCTAATTCAATTTAGCAAAAATAATTATTTAAACAAATTATCATTGTTTATAACTATCTCCTGGTTTATTAATGCTAGAGATTTGGGGTTCCTTCTGAATTTTTTACTTTTGACTCACCTTTTACTTACTAAAGTAATAAATAATACAAGTTAGCAAACAATTCTTTAAACAAATTATTATTGTTCATAACTATCATCTCTTAGGTAAGTCATCAATCGTTGTTGTTTTTCCTGAACTTTTAATTGTCAACTTAATCTTTTCCCAATGTTTACAAAAATTAATTAAATAAAAGCTATTTTAGACGAGGGACAAAAACAAAGAATGGAATAATTAGAAGTAGGTGGGAGGACTAGGTCTTTAAATGACTTGTAAAAGTTTTGTTTCGAATTACAACAAGAAGTTTATTGCAAAGTGTAAAAGAAAAATTTGGAATTGCACATGCATTAATATTACCCCCTCCCCTTGACTCTTCCTGGAGAAAACTCGTCTCTTTGATGCTAATATACATACATATATAAAGATTAAAAAGACCTCAAAGAAATAATGAATTGATTACAACATCTCACGGGGTAATGTAGACTTACTGCAGTCAGGAAATTGGTTTCGGTACTCTGTTACTACTTGTAGTAAATATTTGTTCTGACTTTCGTCTCTAGTAAGAAGGGAATTAAAGTCAGATATCAATTTTACAAATATCTGTTTCATTTCATAAAATTACATTCACAAAAAATAAAGAGATTGTTTAAAATATGATTCTCCTTAATGTTTATTTATTAATTGTGCATAACTAAAAAGGCTAAACAAAGTAAAACATTTAAGAAAAACCCGCAACTTTTTAGCACTTATCCGAGAGAAGATAGTCATAAACAATAATCAATTGTTTGAATAAGCATGTTTATTAACTTGTATTAAATAGTACCTCGAAAAACAGACCAAAAATGTAAGAGTCCAGAAAGAACCGTAACTTTTTAGCAATTATCTAAGAAAAAATAGTTATAAGCAATAATAAATTGTTTAAAAAACTATGTTTGATAACTTGCGTTATGAATAACTTTATTAAGTAAAAAGTGGGTAAAAAGTTGAAAATGTCAGAAAAAGCCGCAACTATCCAGGATTAATAAAGGAGAAGATAGTTACAAGAAATAATAATTTGTTTAAATCATTATTTTTGCTAAATTGAATTAATTATTAACTCTCTCCAAGTCAAGTAGACAAATAGTTGAAAGTTTCAGAAATAACAGCAACTTTCTGGTATTATTCAAATTCAATATTATTAACAATAATAATAAATTGTTTAAACAATTAATTTTGATAAAATTATTGAGGTATTACATCACTCTAATTCGAGCTGTAATTGAAAATTGCACAAAAGGTGAACATTTTTTTTTTAAACCGCAATATCAGTATCGCAATATCAGTATCAGTATAAAGTCATATTTTATGTATTAGAAACCATTTGCATTTAAAAAGCCGCAAAAAAATCATAATTTGCGTCAAAAACGCGCATAACCCATTTTTTCACTCATAGGTTTTTTTTTGGTACCCTATAAAACAGACTTATGGGGGAGATATTTAAAAAGTAGTACTTCATTCATATTCTATTGCTAATTCTGAAGAGAAATGTTGATTTTCAACTAGATTCATCTAATATTGAGGATTCTGAATAAAATGTACAAAAACGCCTTTTTTCTCATGGGAAATACGTGTTAAACTTCATGGGGCTTGCGTCACCTCTGAATATTATTTTTTTTCAACAACAAAAAAAGACATTTATTTTCGTGTGGATTCGAACACATTTCCGGGCGATATGCATACAAATTTGAAAAAAAATTGCCCATGCATTTTACACCACCCTAGTCTTCATGCACCTTGCACCTTGCTAATAACGATTACACGAATCTTCTAAGTTTTCTGAATAAAATTATGTTACTGTAATTTTTTACAAAAATTTCGTTCAGAGGTGTTAAATAAAATACAAATAAAACTGCTGTAGCTAGGCCCACTGTTCTGAGACCTGTACTTTCAAATTACCACAGAGCTAATAATATGTTGGAAAAAATTTGAAAAAATTCTTGTGTGTTTGCTACATGTTTAGAATGCAGTAGAGGTCTTAAAATTTAAAAATATTAAGAAATGTCGTTATTTCAAGAATTTCAGTTAAAGGTTTTTATTTAGGAATTGAATGGAGCTATCGCGCCATTTAGTGGCTTGAACTGTAGGATAATGTACACTGATTCCTATTTTGTCCATAAAACTAAATAAAAATTATCTTTCCGCGATAAAAGTCACTCAGAATAATCTTGAGTTCAATGAGACAAGGCTCGTGCCAAAGTAGTAGAAAAAAGTGTAGAAAAAAAGTTCCATTATATTTCTCAGTGGCAGGCAGACGTTTTCGTCGTAAACGCATCTGGCGAAAACGTCTACCTGCCACTGGGAAATACAATGGACATTTTTTTCTACACCTTTTTCTACTACTTTGGCACCAGCCTTGCCTCATTAAACTCAAGATTACTCTCAGTGGCTTTTATCGTGGAAAGATAATTTTAATTCGGTTTTTCAACCGCTCTGAACGAAATTTTCTTACGAAAGTTAAAGAAACACCATTTTATTGAGAAAACTTAGCAGATACGTGTAATCGTTAGAAGAAACTCCTGAGATGTTTTCGTCATTTGAAGTATTTTGTAATTATCTTTGAAATTTTGTTCCAAATCGAACCAATTGAAACTAATCCGAAACAATCCGAAGCAAGTTTTCAATCCTCTTCAACCATTCTTAATCTGTGTTTCAACCCCAAATTAAATCCTAATCTCAATACATGTCTCAACCCCAAATTCAAAAACAAGTTTTTGCGTATATCTCACCGTTTTCAAGATAACTCAAAATTTTAATTTTTTTAAATATTTAAAAAATCTTTTTATTGGGTTAGTTCGAGTTGGTCGAAAACAAAATCCCTCTGCAAAAACCTTAAAATTTACTTAGTTTTCACGTATCTCTCTCTGATCGCTGTCGAGATAATTCAAAGTTTGGATTTTTTCCAATTTTGAAAATCTGTTTACTGGCTTACATCAGAGTAGCCGAGGACATTCCCCCTTTACAAAACTCTGAAAATGTTGTCCGTTTTCGCGTATTTCTCACCGTTTTCAAGATAAATCAAAATTTTCACTTTGTTTTGTATTTAAAAAATCTTTTGATTAGGTTAGTTCGAGTTGATCGAAAACAAACCCCCTGAAAAGAATTTAAAATTTACTTAGTTTGCACGTTTCTCTGACGGTTTACGAGATAATTCCAAATTTTGATTTTTTTTCATTTTTAAATTTTGTTTAGTGATTTAGGTCGGGGTAGCCTAGGACTACCCCTTTTAGAAAATCCAAAAAATGTTTTCAATTTTCGCGTGTCTCTTATGTTTTCAAGATAATTCACAATTGTTATTTTCTTTTTGATTTAAAAAATCTTTTTATTCGGTCAGTTCGAGTTGGTCGAAAACAAGCCCACTCTGAAAAAAAAACTAAAAATTTACTTAGTTTTCACGTTCCTCTGACCGCATTCGAGATAATTCAAAATTTTGATTTTATTTTTAATTATGAAATTTTGTTTACTGGCTTAGGTCGGGGTGGCCGGGTACCATCCCCATTTAGAAAATCCTGAAAATGTTTCATTTTTCGCGTATCTCTCATCGTTTTCAAGATAACTAAAAAATTTTATTTTACATTTCATTTAAGGAATCTTTTCATTAGGTCTCTTCAAGTTGGTCGAAAACAAAACCCTTTAAATTCAATTAGTTTTAATAGTTTTCACGTATCTCTGTCCGTTTTCGAGATAATTGAAAATTTTGTTTGAATTCCTAAAATCTTTCTTTTGGGTTCGTTCGAATTGATCAAAAAGAAATCCCCTCTGTAAAATCTTAAAAATGTTGTCAGTTCTCACGTATCGATGATCCTTTTAGAGATAATTCAAAATTTTTGATTTTTTTTCGAATTCTGAACCTTTGTTCACTGGTTTAGATCGAGGTGATCGAGGACCATTCTCTTTAGAAAATCCTGGAAATGTTGTCATTTTGCCTACTGGAATTATCGAGTTATCGAATCCTCTTCACATTATCGACTTATCGAATCTTGCTCTTGATCAATTTTCAAGTCAATTTTTGGTCACACATCTCTAACCAGGAATATGTATATCTTTATCGCCCTTATTATGCATACATCTTTCCTGCAAGCTCTTTTATTCTATTGACTATGAATATATTTTCGCTTTAGAGTCTCATTCAACTCCTCCCAAAATTCTGTTCTTCGTCAACCTCTGGATATGCAACCAAACAATCTTCATCCATTCTCTACACATGACCAAACCATCTCAATAAATTTCTTTCACGTCTATCAACGAGTGTTTCCTCTATGCAACATTCTTTAAAAATTCACTCGTTACGCACTTTTCCATTAGCGTTTTACCGCCTACTTTCTTCAGGAATCGTACACCAGTTGTGTTCACTTTTCTCCAGTCCATTTCCTGGAAAGTCCTGGGCTCGCTACAATACGAGTACAACAAAGTGGGTGCAGGCACATAATTATACTGTCGTTCGGGATGGAGGTATGTGCGGATGCCTGCCGTCTACCGTCATTTACTTATATCTTTCAATGAGAAAGGTGACCAGAACGACGATGTCTATTGTATTTCTTTTTGCTTTGGACGGCGGTATATATTTCCATTTTTTGCTTTATTCATCATATTTGTACTTCTAGGTAGTATAATAGATCCCACACTACCTATAATCGTTTTACCCTTGTTCATACATCTCAACATTTCATCATTTAGCCTCCCGTCGGTAGAAAATATACTTCCAAGGTACACGAAATCTTCGACCAGCTCAATCTTCTCTTCGCTTGGACTAATATGGCATGATGCTTTCTCATTCCCTCTTTCGAACACAACAATATTTATTTTATTTACGTTAATCTTTAAACCTATACTATTGGCGGCCACATTCAGCCTGCTCCACATTATTGTTTGATGTTCCTACGGTAAATAAAAAGACGCACTACGCTCACTTTAACCGCACAAGCTGTAGGGAAACCAAGAATCCATGTACTTGCCTTACCATCCTTCCATTTATAGGGAAGAAAAGCTATAGATACGCAGGACCTTTTCCTCTACCCTCTCGACGGAAGTTGTGCCAAACGATACAATTCTACGCGATATATGCTATCTACACTATTAGAAGTAAGTTTATGAAATTTCATGAAAATGTTAGGGAAGCTTCTTACACTACGGTTAGTGAAAAACTCAATAAAATTTCATGCAACGCTGAAATTTAAATAGCCTTATTGAAATTTCAATTTAAGTTTTGAAACTATTTTAAGAGATAGTGATTGAATTTTTTGTAAATGTTCATCAATATCCTATAGATATTTAATGTAAATAGAGAAACTCTTTTAAGAAAAGTTCTCTGAAATTACTTCTTTCAAAATGACAAAGTAAAACCAATTTTGTACACGTAATTGCAAAAAATGTATTAATCTATAGAAAAATATATCACATACAAAGCTTCTAAATTTAATTTCATGAATTATTTTCAAATTTTCTTCATATTTTCATTTAGGTTTATTAAATTTAATATAAAATGTTACTTCATTTTCAATGCATGCTTAGGAAATGTACGTAAACCACAGTGAAATTTATTCAGCCACCAATAATATTTTATGTACAAGCAATTGAAACAGGTTTCAGAGTCAATTTTATGAAATTTCAATAACTTGCTTCAAGATGAAGTTTTCTGTCACTGAAAATTAATGAATATGGTCTTAAATTAATTTTCAAAGCCAAATTTATGAAATTTTAGTGACATAAATCATTGAAAACGCCTGAAATTTCATGAAATTTCTAATAGTGTGTAGTTTCTCTATTTTTTTTTTAAATTCCTTTACTACTTTTGTACTATTTATTCCAATGCTGATTATCCTATAATTTTTTCCATATAATAATTTTCTAGAATAAATTTCCTATCATCCATGCAATCTTATGCAATCTCATGCAATCTTGCAATCTAGTGCACATCAAACATCTGAGTAATAAACCCCTCGATTAATATTTAAATGACTCACTGTAGAAAAAAAAAATTTTATTCTGTTTCGAAAAATTGTTCACAAAATACCAGCTATTCTGTAAAATTACGGAAAAATGAAAAATCACAATTTGTGAATGTTACTTTTACATGAATCATGGAGAAAGCAGCAAGTTATGTTTATGTGATTTTACACTGTCTGAGGTAATTTACATATTATATTTCTGTAATTTACGTTAAAAATAACTGATATTTTTTGTCTAATCAGTCTTAGAATTTCACATCCATTTTTTCAGTATTATAACACTTTCTGATTAGATTAGGTTATGTTTACAAGTGTCATGTAATTTATGCATGGAAGTATAAATTGAAGGGAAATTTTGAAATGACTTTTTATTTTGAAAAATGAATTTTAACAGAATATTAAAAAATATTTTAAAAGACATCCAAAATTATGAAAAAATCATTTCGGACATTTCAAGTGATTTTTTTTTTACTTTTCCAGGATTTGAACATTTGAAAAGTTTGAAAACATTCCAAAAATTTAAAAAAAAGTAGATTTTTCAACATTTTGAAATAAAGTTTTGAAGCTGTTCAAGGATTTTAAAAAGTTTCAATATAATACACAAATTTTCTCAAGATTTCTGGAAAAGATTTAAATGATTTTTTATTTTATTTTTTTATAATTTTAAGAGAATATTTAAAAAAGATTTCAGAACAATTTCTCATTCATGAATAACACTTGAACAATTATAAATTTGTATGGACCTAAAATTGAAATAATTTTACTTTTAATTTAAAAATTGTTCAGTTCAAAAAAAATTTAATCTTTCAATTTTTAATGCTTCCAACTTAAAATTGCTTAAAACGATATAATTTTGAAAATCTCTGAATTCGTTAATTCATTCCTCAATTTATAGAATTAAAAATGATAGCGTGGATTTACATATTTTTTTAAGTCTTTGAATTGCACAATTCATAAGAGTTTAACAATTATTTATTTATCGAGCATTTAGTTTTTAAAAAATTACGTTTTAGGGTCCTTTAAGGTGAAAAATGAATCAATAATTTTATTTTTATTTTTATTAATAAATTATTGCTCTACTTAGTGGAACTAATTTGTTAAAAATTCATTTTTTTCACAATTCATCATTTTAGTTGAAAAATCTTGTTTTGTTCAAACTTCAACTATTTCGTTTACATTTTTCTTAATTATTTTTTCAACTGAAAATGTAACTATCCCATGGTTGGTTGAACATTTATCTTCTTTAGTTGAAAATTCAACTATTTGGTTGAAAATCCATATACTTTATTACAAATTACTCTTTTTTGGTAGAAAATGAATTTTTTTTCGTTTAAAATTAGTTTTTCCTAAATCGAAAATTAATTTTCCAACTAAAAATGTAACTATATCATGTTTGTTTGAATATCAATCTTCTTCAGTTAACAATTCAACTACATACTTGTTTGAAAATTTATATATATTGTTGAAACTTTTGCGTGTCTTTTGTGGTACAATATTAATCTTCTAGGTGATGAATTCACCTTTTTGGTTAAAAATTGAACTATTATGTTAAAAATTCCATTTAAAGTTAAATTATTTGGTTGAAAATTCATGTATTTTGTTAAAGATTATCCTTTTTTGCTAGAAACTTATTTTTTTTTATTGAAGATTATTTTTTCTATTGAAAATTAATTTTGCATAGGTTGAAAATTAGTGTTTTTATTGAAAATCAATTTTTTTAAAATAAAAATTTAACTTAATTTTTTGTCGAATTTTTTTTTCATAGACAAATTTAAAATGTAGCTATTTTATTTTTTCTAGAATGTTGATCTTTTTTAGTTAAGAATTCACTTATTTCGTTGAAAACTTGTATTTTTAAGTCGAAAGTCCAATTATTTTTGTAGGAAATGCATATTTTCGAGTTGAAAATTTAACTTTTTTTCCTTCGAAAATTCGTCTTTATAACTTGTAAACTCAACATTTTAGATGAGATTTTTTTCTTCATTAAATGAAAAATCTTTCTCGGTTGAAAATGTAATTCTTTTATTAAAAATTTGTATTTTTTGGTTTGATTTATCAGATTTTTCTTTTTCTTGGATGAAAATCATTCGAGAATTTTCCAATTCAAGAATTTTATCATTAGGAAATTTTATTATTCTAGAACTTCATTGTTTGGGAATTTTCCAATTCGGAAATTTCACAGTGCCGGGAATTTTATTTTTCGGGATTCTTCAGTCGTCCCTTGTATTCAACTTAAGATTTCCTATATTATATTTAAAAGG
>JAABKJ010013907.1:0-10213 GCA_011634705.1 Andricus grossulariae
TTTAATTGTGAATCTTTTTCATGCTCCTTTTGCATAAAATTATTCATGATAAAATAGATTTCTTTTCGTTCTTAATTAAAAAAAAAAAAAAGGAACATTTTTCGGAAAAAGGTGTCTGTCTAAACCGTTATAATTGCCTTTAGATTGTGTGGTAAAAATATTACATTCAACAATTCATCCTTTTAGACGTATAGTGGATGAAGCGAAACCGAGACTCGATTGAAGCGCCTTAAGAGTTCATTTTCATTATGTAGCGGGATGTCCAACTTCAGTCTTTCCCCTATTCCCCTTTTTCCCGCCTTTCAAAGAATTCTTTTTTCCCCTGTTTTCAACGAACTTCTCTTTTTTCCCCTGTTTTCAACGAACTTCTCTTTTTTCGCCTTTTTCGTCTTTTTCGTTTTTACGCTCAATTGCGAACTGAGTTAACATAACCCAATAGGAATGAATGATCTTTATTGGTTGAAAATTGAACCCTTTTGTTGGAAATTCGCCTCTTTGGTTTAAAAATTCATCTTTTTTCTTTTAATTTAGATATCAACTATAACATTTTTTCTTAAGCATTCTTTTTTTTTGGTCGAAAATGCAACAAAACTGTTGAAAGTTAATTCTTTTTAATTGGAAAGTTTACTATTATATTTTTGGTTAAGAATTCTTCTCTTCTGGCTAAAAATTTAATTGTTTTGTTGAAAAGTCATGATTTTGGATTGAAAAATTAATTATTGTTCATTGAAAAGTCTACTATTATATTTTTGGTTTAGAATTCATCTCTTCTGGCTAACAATTTAATTGTTTTGTTGAATAGTCATGATTTTGAATTGAAAAATTAATTATTGTTCATTGAAAAGTCTACTATTATATTTTTGGTTTAGAATTCATCTCTTTTGGTTGAAAATGTAATTATTTTGTTGTCAATGCAACTATATTGTTAGAAATTTATTTGTTTTTTGTCGAAAATTCAACTGGTTTGTTGAAAATTCATCTTTCATACAAAAGTAATCTTTTTTGGTTAAAAGTGAATTTGGGTTAAAAATTACATTATTCGGTTCAAAATTCAACTATTTGGTTGAAATAAGTTGAAATACTTTGTAAACATTAATTTTTTTGGTTGAAGATTTATCTTTTTGTTTGAAAATTTAACTATTTTATTGAAAGTTAACTTTTTTGTTGAAAATTCGCCTGTATTGCGTGAACATTTTTTTTTTGACTGCCAAATCTTTTTTAGTTTCAAATTTTTCTTTTTGGTTTAAAAATTAATATCTTTTGGTTAAAAATGCAACTGATTTAAAATTGAAATATTTGTTGGTTGAAGTATCAACTATTTCATTTTTCGTTGATATTTATCTTTATTGGTTGAGAATTCATCTTCTTGATTAAAAATTCAATTACTTGATTGCAAGTTGAACTACTTTGTTGAAAATTCATAATCTTGATTGAAGATTCATTTCTTAGGTTAAAAATTCGTTTTTTGGTTTGAAAATTAATTTTTTTTACTGACATTGGAACTATTATATTTTTGGTTGAAAATTGATCATTATTAGTTGAAAATGCAACTATTTGGTTGAAAATCCATATTTTCGGCTTGAAAATTCTACTTTTTTATAGAAAATTCGTCTGTTTGGGTTGAAAATTCTTTTTTTTTTTGTAGAAATTTCACCTTTTTTGTTTAAAAAGTCTACTTTTTGGTATAAACTTCAACTATTTTGCTAAAAATCAACTTTTTTGTTGAAAATCCATATTTTGTGTTTGAAAGTTAAATTACTTTGTTAAAAATTCATTTTATTAGTTGAAGATTCATCACTCCGGTTGGAAATTTAAGTACTTATTTGAAAATTAATCTTTTCGAGTTGAAACTTCATCTGTTTTCTAGAAGATTCGTCTTTTCGGTTTGAGCATCCACATTTTTAGGTTGAAAATTCAACTATTTTCTCAAAAATTAGCTTTTTTATTAAAAAGTTCGTCTCTTTTGCTTGAAATCTCAGCTATTTTGTTCGAAATGAAATTGTTTGTTTAAAAATTAGTTTTTTTGTGGTTAAAAGTTCAACTATTTGGTTGAAAATTGATTTTTTTTGGGGTTTAAAAGTCTAATATTTTCTGGAAAATTGGCCTCTTTGGTTTGAAAATTTATCTCTTTTGGTTAAAAATGTAAGTATTTGATTTAAAATTGATATATTTTTGGTTCGAGTATAAACTATTACATTTTCGTTAAGAATTATCTTTATTGGTTGAGAATTAACGTTCATTGTTTGAAAATTCAACTCCTTGGATGAAAGTTGAACCAATTGGTTGAAAATTTAACTACTTTGTTAAAAATTTATTTTCTTAGTTGAAGATTCATCTCTTTGTTTGAAAATTCATTTTTTTTGGACTGAAAAATAATTTTTTTAATCAAAAATTTAACTTCCACTTTTGGTTGAAAATTAATATTTTTTAGTTGAAGATTCAACTATTTGGTTTGACAATTCATTTATTTTGTTGAAAATTCTTATTTTTTTGGAGAAATTCAACTGTTTTGTAGAAAATTCATATTTTTGGGCTGTAGAAAATTCAACTGGTTTGTAGAAAATTCGTCTTTTTGGCTTGAACATTCATATTTTTAAATTGAAAATTTAACTATTTCGTTAAAAATTCAACTCTCTTTTGCTTGAAAGTTCAACTATTTGATTGTAAATGCAACTGCACTGGGAAAAGCATGTTACATTTTCAGTAGAATATACTACTGAATCAATAAACTTCGTTCAAAAGTAGACATTTTATCGATTAGACTATATGTACTACTACAGAATTTAAAGCATTATTCTTTAACCGAATATTGATGCTATAAGTTTTGTAGTATATTCATACATTTTAATCAATAATGAAATATCTGCTTTTGAATGAGGTTTATTGATTCAATAGTATATTAATACAGAATAAAGAATTGTTTCGTAGGGTGTTTGGTTGAAAATTAAGCTTGAAAACTTAACTTTCCTGTTGAAATTGTTTTGCGCTAAAAATTCAATTATTTTGTTAAAAATGCATAAATTTTGTCTTAAAATCTTAGGAATATGGTATCTATGAATAATTTTATTAACAAGAACTTATTCCTTTCACGGCTAGCCTCGGTTAAGTTCAACCCAAAAGTACTCGCACATACAGTTTCTCTTCTGTACGTGTTTCGGGGATGCCTCGGGGTTTTTAATCCATAAAGAAAAAAAATCTTACTATGCGTTTTTGAGAAAAAAGATTTTTTCATTTTTAGTAATTAAAAATCTCATTTTTCTCGAAAACGACACAAAATATGAATGGCAGTTCATAGTTCAAAATTATTTCCCTTCTTAAAATATATAAAATTATACCCTTACCAGATGTTTATCTTGTATAATTCAAGAAATTTTTCCAAAAAGATGGATGAAATCAATAAAAATTGACTACAATATCATTAGTTTAAAGAATCTGGTGCGGGTATATTTTCATAGATTTCAGGAAGGGGAACAATTTTGAACTATGAATTGCTATTCCTATCTTACTTCGTTTTCGAGAAAAATGAGATTTTGAATAGTGAAAAATGATATTTCTTCAATTTTAGAGATAAGAGCCAATTTTTCTTCACTTTGAAGCTCAGGAACCATGGAACATGTTCTTTACATAGTCAGTGAAGAAAAAACGGACGTTTTTAAAAATAATATGTATTTTTATTGATTTTTTCTATCTTGCCTGAAAATTTGTTGAATTCAACAAGATAAACATCTGGTGAGGGTATAATTTTATAGATTTTAGGAAATGAAACCATTTTAAACTATGAACTGCTATTCATATTTTGCGTCGTTTTCGAGAAAAATGAGATTTTTAATGGTTAAAAATGAAAAACTCTTTTTTCTCGAAAACGTGTAGTACAATTTTTTTCTTTCTTGGCTTAAAATAACCGGGGGCATCCTGGAAACACGTACAAAATAAAAACTGAATGTGCAAGTACTTTTGGGTTGAACTTAATCGAGGCTAGCCGTGCCCTATTTTCGTAAAAACTCGCTCTATTTCCCCTATTTTGAGAGCGTTTTGAGCTGTGAAGTCTGGGACGTGAAACCTCCCTCCTTAGTTCGAACATGATGACACGGTGATCGTCTGAGGTCTTTAGGTTTGTCTTGACTGACGAAAAATTATGAGTAGGCTATTCTATTGTTTTTGACCCGTGGAATCCGAAAATGAAGGTCCCAAAATCGTAGCTGCTCCCTTTTTCAAGATATAGTCGAGAAATGTGATTTTTTATTAAAACTGATGCATTAAAATGGGAAAATAAAGTATATTATGTAATTCTGTCACAAATAGTAAACATTTTTATTACAATTTTATAATTGAGTGTTTTATAAATGAAACAAGGAGAATTATACAACAGCAACTACAACCTTCTGAATGTTCGAAAAATGTTAAACAATCTTTAAGATGCTCAAATAAAACATGTAGTTTCAATGTGATCGAGATATCTGTTGCCATTACTGCCTTTGCTAGTTCTTCAAGCAAATTGTCTAGGTGATTATTATTGTCAATTTTTCTTGTAGAAAAGCAGAAATCAACTATTTTGTTTATCACCTTAAATGCAATAACGTAATGTATCAAAATAAACTGACCTACATCTTTATAAATATTAGGATCCAGTAATTCATCAGGTTCTTTCAGCAGTTTTATGCATGCATTTCCTTCAAATATTTCACCATGATAATTTTTGGATACTGCTTTCAGTGTCATAGGCTAATGTAGTGCTCTTTCTCGACCAAGTAACTGTCCTAGACCGTCCCAAAAAAGGTGATTGACAAACCCTTGTAGAATATGCAGCTCGGGTATGATGCATTTTTCTAGTACACATATATTATCTTTCTCTACAAACAGTGGCTCATTTATTGTACTGTGGTAATCTTTTGAGAATTTATTTTTACGATCTAAAGAAACATACTTCTGAGTATCTTTTTTCAAATTTCCATATGTTTTCAATTCATAATGTTGGCCTTTATTAGTATCATAAATTGCTTCTTTATTGTCTCTCATGTCTGATAAACTAATAAAACAGTAAGGACACGGAAATGTCGCTATCGCTGTTTGTTGACGATTTACCATTGATAAAACTTTGAAATCTGACGTAAATTTAAATGAAATTTTAATAATTTTTATCAAATCAAAAGAATGTTGATATTTGCATATTATTCTTTTATCTCTGGCCCAATACAAACTGTTATTATTTTTTTATACTAATCTAGTTATTTGTGGTGTTTTTTTCGTTATAAACTACTTTTTTTCTTTTTTCCAATGGAGGATTTGTTGATAAATCAGCTATCACAGACATGCCGATAATATTTCGCTTTTTTACTACATGATTTAATAATTCTTCAGCATTTGCAAAAACAACTGGCGATTTCTTTTTATCATTATTATTTCCAGTCTCAAATTCTGAAATCTCGCTTTGCTACATGTATTTCAACAACTTTGATCGTATCATTATTATCATTACTGATAGTTTATAATACAGCAGATTATAAAATAGTTTATAATATAGAAAAAAGATAGATAGATAGTTTATAATACATGTCCATTGGCAATCACGTACATTTATCTAGTTTCTAAACAATATTCATTGAATATATTATTATGCAATAACAATGATTACTATTTGTGCCAAAATTATACAGTAAACTTTATTTTCCCATTTTAATGCATCATTTTTGATGAAATAATAAAAAATTACATTTTTCGACTATATCTTGAAAAGGGGAGCAGCTACGATTTTGGGACCTTCATTTTCGGATTCAAACCTGAAGACATCGGACGATCACCGTGATGAGAATCTCGTTCAAAATCAAACTAGAGAACTTGATGCGAGCCTCAATCTGCAATACCTGATGATTCTGCTATATATGAAGGAAATTTCTTGAATAGTGAATACCACGAGCTGTACATACATGTGTAAATGATAATATGCAGCATGCAGCTGCGTAAGGGGATGCTGGTGCATCTGCAATTGCAGACAGTGCACCCAGCAGAATTCATTGGTTGTATCTGCATATTCCTGATAGAGCATTAGGGTATTGCTGGCGTTCAGAATCGTTCAATAGGGAAACGGAACGTCCTGTCCTCGGTTCGGTACGGTTCGGTTCACATGATAAGATTCATTTCAAAGCCTGGAATCGCTTAGTGAGACCCGATGTGATTCGCCCTCGATCCGGCTTTCAGGAAACGAGCCTGCACTATGAATGGACCAACTGTAAGCCAGTTTAATGTTTCGTGTTTCCGGATGTTAATCGAAGGCCTTAAAACGACCGCAGGGTTGCTACAGGTCAGGGAATTCTAGAAAGTCAGTGAATGTCAGAATAAACCTGAAAGTTTCAGGGGCTTTTCGATTAACTGAAGTTGAAATTTATTATTATTATCATTGTTTATCAAAGACCCGCACGTGCAAAAATATCGGATCAAAGATAGGAATTTCCTGTTTACATCAATTTCGTCACTCACATCACCCCTCAAAATCTCCAGAGGTATAAACTCGTGAGATAAGAGATCTTGCAGAGTCCTTGGATTATTATCGAGACACGTGTTACCTTTTTTATCTCCTCGTATTTATGACTCAAATCCTCTAACACGTAGAAAGAAAGACAAACGAGTGTTAAGAACAAAAAAAAACAACTTTTTTTGAGATATTCGCAGGCTTTACACACTTTCCTCTATTCTCCATTTGTTTCCTTTTTTGTGGACCTCTTTTTCCATGTTTTTGAGAAACTTCCTATTTTTATCGTGTTTTTTTCGCTTAAATCATAAATAAATTAATAGAATCCAATAAGAAACTTCAACTATTTTTGCGTGATAGGTTATTCGTTTTAATTTAAGATTCTGCTATCATAGTTTTGGTTCAGAATTCGTCTCTTTTGGTTCAAAATTTTACTACTTGGTTGAAAATTTAATTATTTTGTTGAAAACGCAGATTTTTTATTAAAAAGTCGTCTTTTTTGTAAAAAATTCAACGAGATAGTTCAAAGTTGAACTAATTCGTTTAAAATTAATTTTTTTCTTCATATTTGAACCATCTTGTTGAAAACTCGTTTCATTATTGGTTGAAAATAAATTTTTTCAACTAAAAATTTAACTATTTTAATAATGGTTGAAAATTTATCTTTTTTAGTTAAAAATGCAATTATTTTGTTTGAAATTGATCTTTTTTTAGTTAAATTTTAACTATTCGGTTGAGAATCCATGTATTTTATTGAAAATTCCTCTTTTTGGTAGAAAATTGAAAGTTTTTAGTTAAAAATCATCTTTATGGTTGAAAATGTAACTACTTGGTTAAATGTTAATATGTTATGTTGAAAGGAAGGAAGGATTAATTTTATTATTTATTAAAGGATTAATTTTTTTTCCAAATTCAACTGCTTGGTTCAAAACTCATCTTCCTCTTATGTTGAAAAATCATTTTTTTTTAACATTATCATTTTAGTCGTAAAATTCATTTTTTTGGGTAAGAAATCAACTGATTTGTTGGTAATTTGCTTGTTTGGTTGAGAATTAATTTTGTAAACTGAAAATGTAACTATTTCCCTCGTTTCGCCTTTTTTGAAGAATTTCTTTTCCATGTTTTCAAGAAGCTTTCGCTTTTTTTCGTGTTCCGCTTAAATCCGTACTGAATTAATAGACCTTAATAAGAAAATCCAACTATTTTGTTGTTAAAAGGAAATTCTTTTTGATTAAAAAGTCTATTATTATGTTTTTGGTTCACAATTCATCTGGTTTGGTTAAAAATTCGACTATTTAGTTTAAAATTTTATTCTTTTATTGAAATAACACTCTTTCCCCTATTCCCCTCTTTTCCCTTTTTCAAATACCTTGTTTTCCCATGTTTTTAAGAAACTTCCCCTTTTCTTATTTTTTCACTTATGTAAACATAATTAATAGAACCCAATTAGAAAATCCAATTATTTTTGGGTTAAAAGTCCATTCTCCTTAATTAAAAAGTCTAATGATTATATTTTTGGTTCAAAATTCAACTACTTGGTTGAAAGTTGAACTAATTTGTTGAAAATGTATATTATTCGTTAAAACTTTAAATATTTTGGTGAAAATTTAGGTTTTTTGTTGTTGTTGCAAATTTTGTTTCCACTGAAAATATAACTATTTGGTTGAAAATTGACTTATTTAGTTAAAAAATCGTTTCTTTTTTGTTGAATATAAATCTTTTTATCTGAAAATTTAAGTATTCCATTATTTCTTGAAAATTGAAATTGAAAATTGATTGTCTTTATTTGAAAATTCAACTATATGGTTGAAAGTTCATATGTGTTGTTGATAATTCGTCTTTTTTTGTAGAAAATTAATCTTCTTTATTAAAAGCTTATCTACTTGGTTGAAGTTTAAACTGCTTTGTTTCAAATTAATTTTATTACCAGATCTGTTTGGTTAAATATTTACTTACTTTGTTGAAAATTCGTTTTTTTTGGGTTGAAAATCAATTTATTAAACTGCAGATCAAACTATTCCACTTTTCGTTGAAAATTGATCGTTTTTAGTAGAAAATTGAATAATTTGGTTAACATTTCGTTTCTTTCATGACTGAAAAATCAACAATGTTGTTGAAAATTCGTCTTTTTTACGAATTCAAATGTTTTTGATTTGAAATTGAAATATTTTTTGGTTAAAATATAAACTATTACATTTTTTGTTGGCAATTCAACTATTTAGTTCAAAGTTCATGTACTTTTTTGAAAATTCGTCTTTTTGTAAACAAATATTCTTCTTTATCATTATTTTTCTTCAAATACTTGGTTGAAAGTTGAAAATGCCACTATTTGGATAAAGATTCAACTATTTTGTTAGAGAGTCATCTTTTTTGGTCGAAAATTTAACTTTTTTGTTGGAAATTCGTCGTTTTGGGAAGAAAATTAGTCCTTTTGGAATAAAAATTCAATTGTTTTCTAAAAAAATTTTTTTTTGCGTGAAAACTTAACTATCTGGTCGTAAATTCAACTGTTTTGTTGATAATTTCTCCTTTTGCATTGAAAACTCATCTTATTCGGTAAAAAAGTTCTTGGTCGCAAATTCATCTTTCTTGGTTGATAATTCAACTTTTTGGTCTAAAATTAATTTTTTTTCCAAATTCAACTGCTTGGTTCAAAACTCATCTTCCTTGGTTACAAATGAACTTTTTTGTTAAAAATTCATGTATTCGGGTTTAAAAGCCAACTATTTTCCAAAACTTCCATCTTTTTAGCTGAAAAACTAAACTTTTTTGTTTAAAATTTATCTCTTTTGGTAGAAAATTAATCTGTTTTAGTTGAAAATTTAATCTATTTCGACTGGAAATTTTAAGCGTTTCATATTGAATTTAATATGTTTTTATATATTAATTTTACTAAAAAGAATTCATTCCTTTATTTTCGTGTATAATCACCTTATTAACTCCGTGTTTAAGATAAACGAAACATTTTTTTTGCCTTACCATTATTGACCTTCTACGTGTAAGGTTGTTTTTATACCTAAAAGAAAAATTTATAACGGTCAGGGAAAATAAAAAATTAGTGAGGGAAAAGTTAAGGAATTTTGAAATTGGGATTAGTGCCGGAAACTATCGACTTTGGCACAACCCTATAAATGTATAATGCTTACCAAATCTCCCGTTGAGTCTTCTCAGCTGGAGGTTAAAAAATGACTTTTATTTTTTTGCATTTGTCTTTTTATTTTACTATATATGAACGTGAAAATGTTGTTTATCCGATATTTCGAAATACAGCGCCATTGCAGAGAAGAGAGCTCGAGTAAAGCGATGGCCAATATATTGATTTGGTAGTGTCAGTGGGTGGAAAGACCGAGGGGTTGGGGTATGAGGGGTATTGGCACCACTTTGCCCCCTACAATAATAAATCTGCTTTTACTACACTAACCCTCTCCCGCTTACTTTCCGGCACGAAGTATCCGCAGCGTGCAAAGAAAAACAAATCAAATCCAAGGAATCAGCTTGAAATTCGCTGGTCATTCATGGTTATGAACAAAATTTTAATTTCAATGCTGGGGTAACTTTTTTGCATGGTACAACTGTCTCTTTTCATGTTTCACTATTTTAATGGTAACACTTATGAAAAATCATTTTTAAATCATTTTTTTCTGAAAAAAAGACCTTCCTTAAATCCGCCGGGATTCGAACCACAGAACTTCTGATTTCCGGTCAGGTGCTTTTCCCATTAAGCTACTAGAGAGATCGAGAGAAGAA
>JAABKJ010013908.1:0-10213 GCA_011634705.1 Andricus grossulariae
ATATATATATATATATAATATATTAACAAGTTGTATTTGAAAAGTAATCATACAAATACATAAATGATGGTTGTGTAAATGTCCATTCGTTTCAATGCATATAAGGAGCAAATAATTCGAAATGATTAACATGTAAATATCAATAGCTAGTTACCGCAACGTGACAGTACTATGCAATAAAGTAAAAATATAAAATGAAAATAATTGAAAAAAATTCTTCCAGATACTGAAACTCTTTTTCAACCTTTTCAAGAAAAAAGGCTTTCTGGCAGAATTTTAATATCATATTGATATTTCGATATTAGATCTGCCTTTTTAAAAGTTATCATTTTAAAGTTACACTTGAATTCAACGACCTTAAAACCCCCTGCCTACTACGTTTAATAAAAAACAAAAGAATACTTTCTGAAATTAAAGGAATAAAATGTTCTATGAAATAAAGTTTCCTACCAATGCGGAAAGGTTGAAGCGGAAAAAACTACTTTTGTTCCAGATTCGGAAAATTTTAATTTGATATTCTGAATAAAAACTAAATAGGTTCTAGATAAAACAATTTAGAAGTTTTGAAAGCTTCAAATTTGACATTGAGCCGTTTGACCAGCAAATATCGCAAATGTAAAAATCATGATTATTTACGAAATATCAATTTCTACAGCATTCATTGAAAAAATATGCAATTGTAAAATACAATTTGCATCGGCACGATAGTTAAATTGGAAAATGTCTGTTAACTTTCAGCAAATTTGGCAGTTATTCATGGAAACTTACCATAAATCACTGAAGTTTTCAAGAAATTTATAATGAAATTGTAATTGATGTTGCGGGTCGGTTCTTCTTTTCTGTCCAGTTAAGGTCTTTCAGTTTTCGGGAAGGATCCTTTAAAAATTTGCGTAAAGCTGAGACATTGAACCATTTGGAAAAACTTCAATAATCAGCTGAGTAAAACGAATTCTATTAAACAAAATATGAACAAATTTCCTCCGGTCCATGACCTGATCGCTGAATTCTTAGGATTACTAATCCATACTCTAACTCCAAATTTTCTGAATTTATATATTTAACAAACATGCAAAATAGTTTCAAACTCTATCAAAATGATGTCAAACTTTCCAGAAAACATGCCTCAATGTCCCATGTTTATGCAAATTGTGCGGAATCTTTTGCCAATCAATTTTTCCGCGTTGATCCTGAAAATGAGACTGCGAGGCAAGCCTTCATTATATTTTAAAGCTTTACTAATTTTGGCGTATTTTTGAGGAACGTCATTTTTCGGTGCATGAAATACCAACATTAGAAAAATGCAATCTTCTGTTTCTTGTTGCAGAACTAAGTACACCGTTCAAATTTTTCCCTGTCAGCGACACTGCGCCTAGTGTTTCTCGTGACACACCTTCTTCTTCTGAAAGAAATTCTCCTTCTGAAAGGGCGCTTCTTCCTACAGAACCACCACTTCGTAGCAGGTCCAGGTCTCCTTCTGCCATGCATCATCCTTCATCCGGATACATAGATCCAGCTATAAGGCTTCCTTCGTCTGACGGAAAAGGATGTGGCATTGAACAACTCCCATTTATTCGACTTACTTCAATTCTGAATCAGCAATGGATATTCGAACTTCGAAGATACACTTTTCCTGCCAATACGAAACTCAAATTGTTAATGAGAAAGAATACGTATGATGAAGTGCCAACCCAAGAACAAATTGTATTATCAACATCCAATGGTGACGTCTTTGCGATATTAAGGAGTGTCAATGTTCTTTCTGGAATTTATAAATATAATCATCATGGTGCAAGACGGGCAAAAATTAACATGGGAAGTGGCACGGTTACAATATTGACTGCAGTAGAAGTCGCTGAAGCTCCAGTAGGTCGCAACTATCCACTCATGATGAATTACAAAGTGGATCATGTCCTATCACTATCACTTTAACCGGAGATGTATATTTAGCTTTACAAAATATTATTTTAAGTTTAATGAGCTTATAATTCGGCTAATTTTGAACCATGAAGGTAGATTATACTAAAAATTATGTTAAGTTTCAGTGATAGTAAAGTTGCCTTAGCCACTTTTTCGTTGTACTCTATAACAAAATTTCAGAAATTAAAATTAATTCGTTTTCTCCAATATTACATATATGTTTTGACGCTTCAGAATCCTTTGTTTGTGAAAGGAGGAGTAATTTTCAAGCAAGTATTTTTGTGATATTTTAAAGTCTAGAGATCCATACTCAATCAAATGTGAAGATTTCAAGTAGTTGAAATTTCTACGAACAAGATTCATTTTGAAATTTGGATCATTATTGAAAATTAAATGAACTGTGGAGTCACTCGAAGGAGGTAGATTGCGGACTTTTTATGTTTTGAGATCATAACTCAATTTTTCTCATGGGATTTTTACTGGTAAGTATTAAAAATTTATATAATAATTAATTTTCTCGCACAGTGACGTCTTCATTATTAAGTAAAGTGCAAAGTCGTTACGATGGAAATTCAATAGAGACTAAGTCTGAAACTAGGTATAGGAAGTACAAACATAGATTTTTACGTCTATTCTAAACATCAAATACATATGCTTTACTCGCATATTGAGGTTTCTATGATCAAATAAACTGCAGATTCGTTACGAGTTCCGGTAAGACTGTATTTTTAAAAATTGAAGAATATCCTCCAATTAATTTTTAAAGTCTGTGAAATGTTTCCTCTTAAAAATTAGAAACTAAGAAACGCAACTCTGCACAACTAGGTTGTCACAATTATGTGAAGTGCAATGTCGTTACAGTAAAATTTTGCACATGAATTATATATTAAATCTAAATTTTTGACTAAAGTTATGTTTGCTATTCTAATTCTAAATGAATTAAGATGATTTCTTGAAGTCGTGTTTGGAATAATGAAGAGATATCATGTAGAGAAGCTTTCCTCCGAAAAATGTGTGTCAAAAACCAATTCACAAATATGTTCTGACTAGTAGGATTGAGAAGATACCAAGCGCCTCTCGTCTTGTAGAGCCTCTAAGCAAAAGTGAAGCCGACCTGCTTTGAGAATGTTAATGACACTTGCAACATACCCACGTCAAATGCAGTCATTTCGCGTCAACACACGCAATTCTTGACCCTATGATCATATAATTTCCAGAGTACACGAAGGAATAGTAAGGAGTGGTATCACCCATGGACTTAGGAATAGGAGGGGACTAGGCACGTCGAAGCGATGATAATATGATGAAAGACAGGGAGGTCCACCATATTGGTGTCTGATATCGATATTGAAAGAGAAATAGCAGACTATTCTTCTCTCACTTACTCCCCATGCTTTGGACAATAGCATGGTCAACCCCTCACCCTCGCTTGGCAACAATTCCCGCGCCAAGTAAGGAAGCATGAGGCTAGTCCCCTCCTATTCCTATGTCCATGGTATCATTCACTGCGTTTGACGAGCAGAGGTGAGAAGAGCACAAACAAGCTTAAGAAACAAATATCTATTTGAATAAGTCCCCCGTATTTTCGAAAGTTTATATTTCCTTATATGCTGGATGATCTACATCCATATGATTAATATTCTTAGCTTCATTTGCGGTTTTTTTTATAAATTTAAATTTAGGTTTCACATTATTAAATACGCCTTGATTTTAACTTTGTAAGATTATGAAAAATATTTACGAAATATACTTTGTGAGTTCTTTTAAATATTCATTGTGTCTATGCAAATACATTCCAAAATTAAATTTTCTTCATAACATTTTCAACCTCTCAGTGATAGTTCCTAATATTTTATGGGGAAATAAATCGATTTCCCTCAATTAATTCAAAATCGTCAAGATTTTTAAATCAAATTTAACTAACAACACGTGTCAAAATGTTTTAAATCTAGAAAAAAATATTTCTTGTGTAATTCTGCTTCTCCAAATATTGAGTACTGAAGAGCAAATATTTCTCTTATTACAAAATCTTTGTTAATTCTTCCTGACGTGTTTTATACGTCAAAGTGACAAACTGTTTCGTAACTGTCAGAAGAAAAGATGAAAATTTTTCGCACCGTGACGCTTGAATAGTAGCTGATAAGAATTTAGATATTTAATAATAATGCTTGATCATCACATTTCAAACTCAACGTAAAAAGATGGACTACTTGCAGCAAACTCTTGATTTAAAAACACCAGCAGCGTAGTGAAAAGACGTAGTACGCGAGTACTCACATGCAGAAATCGCGCAATATTATGTATTCCGAAAGAATCATCCCGCAGGTATTTGTTTATAAGGCATACCAGTGCATCACATTCAGAAAGTATATTATGCTGAACTGCCTCCTTACGACAATCACACTTTCAGCAACGAGGGTTGTCTTCAATCTTCATGTTGCTCAAGTGTTTTCTCAGTTGGCAGTGTTTAGTAAGCGTCCCAACTACGACATTAATCTGTCTTCCGTCCATGTTCTGGAGTTCATTAGTCCTTTCAGTACATGTAGCAGATATGACATTCTTAGAATGCACCATTTTCTTGGTTACCTTCCAATATATCGCCTGCTCCTCCTAGATCTATTTACCCAGATCTCCTTCTGCCAAAGTGTGAAAGATACCGCACTAGGGTGTTTAGGTTTTTTTTTTAAATATCTTTATGGCCGGAAACCCAGATCAGACTGACCCAGTTTTTACCTGCAACCTTCGGAAGGTCTTGGAGGCAACTCATGTAAATTTGCTGGCCTTTATAAGCCCGCTTACAAGTTTCCTCCAGAGAAGGTTTGATAGCTATTATTTTGGCCGAGAATACTACAGAGCATGTGCTCAGTGCCGTTGCTATATCAGCCTTGAACTTTTTCCCACAGATTTCAGCCGGTGTTCCCTAGCAGTCTTCAGAGCCGTCTGTGTATCAAACGAGCTCCTGCTGTAAATAATTTTTCCCTTCTGCCTTTTTTCCTTTCTCCATTCATCAAAATATAATAGTGACCTTGTGCGCTTAATGTCTGGGTTTATTGCAGAAGTACCCTTGGGAAACGGGATCATGGATCATGGTCTTGTCCTGAACGACGCCTCTCTGAAAGGTTACGCTATTAGTTGCCACACAATGTTTTCCAGATGAGAGAGTAAATTTTGTTTTCTAAAGCGGCCTCAATCTCTCTATGCACATAACTCTGTATGGATGAACATTCAAGCTGTCGAACATACAGAATGGTAGAATTCTGCGCTGGTAGGATGTTGCGTCTTTGTAGACGCACGATAGCGCACGATAGCTGCGAAGATCTTATACAGTGTGTTCAGACAAGTTATTGGCATGTTATTCTTGGTGACAAACAATGTCCCCGTTTTCGGTAGAAACATTGTGCGTCCTTCCATCAGCCACTCCAGAACAGGCTCTTCCGACTTCAGATGTGAGGTGTAAATGCCGCTCATAAGCTCTTGAAACCAGCTGGTACTGTAGCGAAGAAGTTCTTCATGGCTTTCAGTACTTTTTAACCTCTTCAGCAGTGATAGGTGGTGACACTCCTTAGGTGTTATGAGGGCACTGCACAGCTTCCTGAAGCTATTTATGTTTACTGGGTGTTTATTCTGTAGGTTTGAAGTGTCTCTGAAAATGTTTTTGCATTTTTTTTTAATGCAGGATACGTGACGTAATATGATACGTCAATAAGATGCAGGACTGTCAATTTTCTGGTAATATTCCTTCCTCTGATATTATTCCTGCCGTTCGCTTTTTGTTTTGCATATTTAAAAATGCTTTTTAATGCTATAATTTCTCAAAATCTTTCAACTCTGATTTTTTAATAACTGGAGAATTCACTCAATCATTGGTCGCAGATCAGATTGCTGGCCGGCCTGCTAACACAAGTAAGTTATTGTTTATATACTGTAAATGAAGTAGTGATATTTTTCAATTTTGATTGTGCTCTTTTAAAATATATGTTTCCACAAGTGCATCTTATGAATCAGAAAGAGTACATTACAGACCAATGATTTTAGATGAACCAGTGATTTTAGATGAACACAAGGTTCCATATTCTACCAATGCTTGGTGAGAGCAGCGATAGTGAATTTAACTTTTAGCTTCATTACCTGACTTTATTACACTCATTAAGTCAGCCTCTCGTCAACCCAGCCACCTTTCCATTCATCGTCGTCCAAATCATTAACTCACGCACTCACTCACTGACCAACTCACCCACTCATCTACTCACTTACTCACTCACTCACTCACTCAATCAATTAATCAATTAATCCATCAATCAATCACTCTATCACTCACTCACCATGTAACTCACTTGCTCACGTTCTCATTTCACATATTATCTTTTATGCGTAAATCGGCCTTCTTCTTACATTTCTATATAATTTTTCAGATTAAACCTTAACAATTTCGCCTAAATGAAAAAACATATTTTCTAATAATAAACGTAGGAGGTATGTTCCAAGCAAGCTTAAGACACAGCAAAGTAAGATTTACTTTTCTTTATTCTTTAAAAATTACATTTGACAGAACTGCAGCAGTTATTATAATCTTTGTGTTACTTTTTATTTTCAGTATCTCTTTTTACGCTGTTGGGAGTAAGCCGTGAGGATGAACTCACTGAACGTGATCAGCAGTTATATAATTTCTTATGTGCAGTCACACGTGAAAATAAAAAAACACGCGCGCAAAATGAGGATTGAAAAGAGCGACTTTGTCGAGCTAAGGATACAATGGATAAGTAAAAAATTTTGGATAATTTGCACCAAAAGCTTGCAACATTTCAGAATATCACATAAGAAATTTCAGTATGAGTTTTAAATGTCAAACTTTTTGCATTCACTCTGTATAAAAGAAGTCCAGCCGACTAATATATCTAGTAAACGAATTCTGTTTACTAAGCGTGAAAAATATTCGTAAACTTTCCTTCGAATTTTTGTTAGAACCCAGTCACTGCGATACTGTATTTGATGATTAATTAAGAAGAACATAGGAGGGAAATAAAGGATCCTGAATATAAATTATTTATGCGTATGTGTGACGACGTCAAAATAGGTACTTTCATTCTATTCGATGAGCGAGAAGACAGAGTGGAAGGATTTGCTGATAGCGGAACAGAATTAAATTTCGAGATAGCAGATCACGTGACGGTTTGGCTAGTAAACGGCATCAAATAAAAAAAGCGAAAACCGTGGTCACAATTCCTTGTCTTCACTTTCTCTGAAGGACTTCAATCTGCGGTTGATTTAGTAACCATGTACAAGTGAATAGTGGGCCATCTTCACAGTATTGGTTTCACTGTAGTTGCCTCAGTTTGCGACCAAGTGATTACGAACAAAAAGGATGTGCAAAAACTCATAAAAGAAACCAGTGGAAACGCTGACAGACAAGGTAAGATACACTAAGAAGACACCATAGTAGCTGTTATCGTAAATTGGAATAATTATAAGGGTAAATATATAAAAGTGGGATGACAGTAATGCATAGTGTGATGCGATGCCTGTGGAATTTTGTTAAGTTAATGTCAGTCTGTACAGAGTTGATTTCTACCTTTACAAAATTACCTTCTAACGCTGAGAACTATCAATGAAATAATCATATTCAATTAGTTTCATTGTTTGAAGCTCAACCTGAACGAATTGACAAAATTTTTTAACAATGAGGTTGTGTGCGGTAAATTAGTGACACAAAGTTTGTTTGAGTATGTGGCAACTGTATCGCATCAGTGACTGGGTTTTGAACTATTCGCCCAAAGCTTTGTCTCAATAAAATATTATCCAGTTTGGGTGGCCTAAACATTACCCGTAATCTGTCAACAATGAGCTACCTCATGGTCAGCAGCTCTGCCTTGTAGAGACTGTAATGTCGGATTCGCAGATCGCGCGTGCATTGTGTCAGACCCTGACTGTGAAATTCATGCAAGTTGTTTTGTAGTCACACTGTAGCTACATAGGCGTAAATTTCGCGGCACTTGACGTAAAAATTAATACTTTGTCTCTTTCTTTTGCACTAAAATGCGCAGAAAGGAAGAGAGGAAGAGAGTTTTGCGTTTTACGCCAGCAGCGGTCAAATTCACGTCCATGTAGATACATTGTTAATCACACAGTGAATGTGGGACGCGTACTTCTCTTGTCCAGCCTATCTTTGTGATGAGCTGATGCATGCGTCTTTTGGTCTTATGATCAGCCGTTGGTTTTCTTCCAAGTTTTGCGTTCGCCAAAGTTTTCGCTGCATCATACACACAACAAAACGCGTCATCCAGTTGATCCCTCAGTCGATCCGTCCACTCAGAACTATTGAGATGTTTCCGGTTCATTGCGCTGACTCCATCTTAATTAGCTTTTCCAACTATAGGGTAGTCGGCTTTGTTGTCGGTCCCATTTTAAAAAGCCCTGTACGTTCGTTTGATTTGAAATATATTTACGACCAGGTTTGGTATTCTCTTCTTCATTTATATCTTCTGAAGTGAACGTACAATTTGTTGTTGTCTCTGTACGAAAATACCTTGGGCTTGTGATTAACAATCAGATAAACTTCTCCCTCGTAAATAAGAGGTCAAGTTATAATTGATTAAGGTCAAATTGTGAAAAAGTATGTAATTTGAATATAAGAGTTAATTTCTATTTATTGGATTACGAATAATTTTAATTTTTGCAGCACAATTGCAGTTTCAAAAATTTTCTTGTAATCCAAAATCAGTTTAAATTATTTTAATATGAACTTTCTTCATATATTACTGTTGAAATATTTTAAAAACACATTTCTTATAGCATATATAACACATTTGCAAGTAGTAGAGAAAATTGATATAACTCTAAACAAATAGCAAAATAGTACATTGCATAACTATTAGGAGATTATCAATTTCTGCGGCATGGGGAATATTTTCAGCATGAGCCGATAGTGAGCGTCAAATGATGCAATGATGCACGTTGGACGGACAGGCATAAAAATGAGGGAAATCGGACGAGAAGATATGAAAATGATTAAACATGGCCAGAGAGATATGGAAATTATGAAAGCTGAACGGAAAACATAAAAATGAGGGAAGCTGAACAAGGAAATATGAAAATGAGGAACGCTGGCCGAGTAAGCACGACAATAAGGTGAGCTGGATGAGGAGACATGGGAATAAGACAAACTGGATAGGCAAGCATAAGAAAGAGGAAAGCTTCATGGGATGGAATGTCAGAGGATAAAATAGTAAATGCAATGAATTCTGTGAGGAAGAGGGCTTGAAAATATCAAATGGAAGAATTAAAACTGCGATGGTAGAAGTTTAGTGATTGTATACTCGTATGATAAATGAAAGATGAGATATTACATTATTGAATTAATACTGATCTCTTCATTGCGTATTAATTAATTGTTGTCCCTTCAAACATGAACATAAATACATACATAAATACGATGAATGTAACGAAATTTACATATGCAAATAGTTTAGAAGAACGATTGAGATAGCGACTATAGTTAAACAAACTTAAACATTTTTGACAATAGTCACTCGTTACATTCTTATCGTGATTGCTTCACAAGGTGATCACTTTATTTTCGAAAAAAATGCGACAATGATCAGTATTATGTGCTTTATCTTATCAATTCTTCCTAATTCTATTGGTGAATATAATAATATAGATACTTTAATTTCCCCTTTTAGCTGCAGCATGTTACCCAAATTACACTTGACCGGAAATAAAGTTATAAAAGCTATTCATCATAACTTTTATTTGCAATTGAGCATGATTTTCATTTACTCGAATTGTGGTTTGGCCTAAATATTTAGCATCGTTACTGTTTATTTGAATTGAGACTTGACACAAGTTTTGTTTTTCGAATATATCGGACAGTCATGGTACAAAAAACACATATAACTCTCTCTACAGTTGAATTAGTGAAATTTCATTATATAAATTCAAGATGTTGAATAAAAATATTTTATTAAAAATTTTATCGTGGCAAATAAAATAGTTTCATAAAATAACACGATGGTGTAACATTTTTATTCTGATTGAACCTTTAAGATAGCAATATTCGGTAACTTGTAAACAGGGCACATCACTCCCACCAATAAGACGTATTTGCGAGTACACGTCATGACTCTAAAGTGGAAAAATTAGCATTATTTACACACTCAATCTATTTTACCTTACATTATCAATTCCTTTCCTAAGGTTAGGCTTTACAGAGTAAATGTCCGAATATATATATATAATTGAAAACTAAAGGTTAACAACCACCGCAGGGTCCCACTGGGAGCAACTGTCATCTAAAAAA
>JAABKJ010013909.1:0-10213 GCA_011634705.1 Andricus grossulariae
CACATCAGTCGTATTGAATTAAATTGTATTCAGCCAGTTCTCTGTAATTTAAATGTATAATTGGTTTAAAATTCTTAGATTTGAAAAAAAATTAATTTATCAAGACTTGTCATTTTTTTCGATATACCTAGAATTATAAATATACACATTTTAATTTTAAAGCAGCTCAAAAAATATTTTTAGTTTTCAGAAAATGCAATTTTCATAGATTTTCAAAGTTTGATTTTGATTATGTCAAAAAATGTATTTTTCGATCGTAGTAGCAGCTCTTATCCATGAAATAAAATTATTTTTCAGAATCAATTGTTTTTGAAATTTTAATTTTTCCAAAATATTGAAATTTTAGTGAATAGACATTTCACTTGAAGAGTTTTATTAAAATTTAAATGGGTCAGGATGTTTAAAAAAAGGAGATTAAAAGGGGATGTAATTTATTATTACAAATTTTTTGTATCATATGTGCATCTCGTGAATATTTTGCATGATATCCTCTAACGGTAGCGCCTTTCCTTCAGCAAGTTTTTTAGTCATTTTTGTGTTGCAGATTTTTTTTAGCTAACTTAAAAAAAATTAAATACCTCAGCACTTTCTAAGAATGAAAATACATAAGAGCAAATTCAAGGATATCAAATATTGCAAAATAGAAAAACAATAGAATTAAAAATGCTTATATTTTAAACTTTTTTAAATGTATTTTTATCAGTAGATAATGATTTCTTATTCTAATCATTTTTTTCTGTATTACTTTCAGTATGTAACCCTGAATTGTGCAAATTATTTTTCTAAGTTCGAAAGAAATAATTTGAAAAACCTACTTTTCCTGTTTTTTTTTTTCTTAGACTCCATTTATTTTGAAGATTTGGAAATTCATCTCTTTTTGTAGAAATTTCATTTTTTGTTGTTAATTCTTATACTAGGCTGAAGGTTAAACTAATTAGTTGAAAAATTACTTTTTGGTTGAAGATTCATTATTTTAATTGAAAATTTATCTCTTTTATTTAAAATTTATTAACTTTGTTGAAAATTCATTTTTCAATGTAAATTAATTCTTTTAACTATTACATTTTTGGTTTGAAAATTCAGTTCTTCTTTTTCTTTTTTTCTTTTCTTTTTTCTTCTTTTTGGACTAAAAAGGAAAATCTCTGGTTGAAAATTAATCTTTTTTGGTTTAAGATTCATAGTTTCAGTTGAAATTTATCTTTTTGGATGAAAGTTGAACTATTTTGTTGAAAATTCATTTTCCTTAATTGGTTAAAAATTAATTCTTTGAACTGAAAATTAAACTATTTCATTTATGATTTCAAAATTCATTTGTTTTCGTAAAAATGTCACCTATTTTGTTAAAAATGTAACTGTTTGATTGGCTGTTAATATTTTTTGGTTGAGGATTCAACTATTTTGTTGATAATTCGCCTTTTTCGTTTGAAAATTCAACTACTTGGTTGAAAGTTGAACTGCTTTGATAAAAATTCATTTGTTTGTTCAAAAATTTCATCTCTTTCGAAATATTAATTATTTTGTTGGAATTTTTTTAAAATTATTCTTTCATGTACAAAATTTAACTATTCCATTTGTGTCTTTAAAATTCATCTCTTTTTGTCAAAATGTATCTTTTTATTCTTAAAAATGGTTTTTGCTGGAAATTTGTCTTTTTTATTAAAACTTAATTCTTTTAACTAAAAATTTAATTATTTCATTTATGGTTTTAAATTCATCTCTTCTGAAAGAAATTTTCTGTTTTTTTTTTGGTTAAAAATGCAACTGTATGGTTGAAAGTTAATCTTTTATTGGTTGAAGATTTAATATTAGAATATTAATTTATATTTTTGGTTAGAAATTTCTATTATTTCCTTGAAAATTCGTTTCTGTTGGTTAAAAATTAATTATTTTAACTAAAATTTAACTATTGCATTTATGGCTTGGAAATTCATCTCCTTTTGTAAAAATTCCATCTTTTTTGGTTGAAAATGCAACTGTTTGGTTGAAAGTTAATTTTTTTGTCAGGAAATTTTAACTATTTTTTTCAGCATTCTTTTTCTTGGTTCAAAATTAATTCTTTTAGCTAAAAATTTCATTTTTCCATTTATGGTTTGAAAATTTATCTCTTTTCATAGAAATTTCATTTTTTGTTCGTTAAAAGTGTAACCATATGGTTGATGTTAATCTTTTTTGGTTGAGGAATTACCTATTATGTTGAAAATTCTTTTTTTTAATCATTCCACTGTTGAATTTTATATTTTTTATTACATTTTATTTATTTATTTTATATTTTAATTCTCATATTATCAGAAATTTTCCATATAAGTTAGAAAATAAGGAAATCCTAAAATATGTTATGAATTTTTCCATTCTTTTATTAATTTTGCAAGTATAAATTCGGAAATAACCGGAAACAAAATATGTACTCAACATTTATTGGAATAAAATTCAAAAATATTGAAATCTTTATTGGTTAATAATAATTAAAATTCTTGGTTGAAAGTTGAACTACTTTATTAAAAATTTATGTTTTGGTTGAAGATTCATTATTTCAATTGAAAATTCATCTCTTTGGCTGGAAGTTGTAACTATCTTTTCGAAAATCCTTTTTTTTTATTCTTCTAACTGAAATTCATGATTTGAAAATTCATCTCGTTTGATAAAAATTTCATCTTTTTTGGATAAAAATACAACTCTATGGTTGAAAGTTAATCTTGTTTTGCTGAGGATTCAACTATTTACCTATTATTACTATTTACTATTTTATATCAGACTATCATCCCTGCATTATGCAAATACCCTTTAAATTCAGGGAATTCAACTGAAGATAACTTTATTTCGAATCGAAGAAAATTAGCTCATAAAAAATAAATAAATAAAAAATAAGATAAAGTAAACTTATCCAGGAATGAGTCTATTTATGTTTGAACTACTTTCCTCGGTAGCTGGAGAGGTTCCAAACTGAACACTTAAAAGCTAGATTTTCTGCAGTCAATGCACATTACACATTCGTCGTTTTTGATATGATAAAGGCGATATTGGCGCCCAACGCTCATCGAGGTTGGAGGAAAAATGATAAAATAAACGATCTGGTTTGTGCACTATACGAGAATGCAAGGAGGTGGGTTACAGGCGGAGCTTTCATCGAGGACCGCCTTGGCAGTCCGCCCCAGAGTACCTATTTTTTTTTTTTTTTTTTTCTCATTATTCGCTAACCCTAACATTTTTAAAGGTAAATTCCGTTCCGTGCCCTTAACTAAGGATGGGGAGGAGTAGCAACGATGCTCCAGGTGTGCTCCAGGTGTGTTCGCGAAGCAGTAAGGCTCACCGTCTTAATGATTGTAATATTGCCTCGCTGCTTTCAAAAAATTGTAATTTTCGTCCGATCTCGTCAGTGCAGAACAGGGTGGTCCAGGAATCAGGTTCTTCCTTTCAAGTTTCATTTTTAAAAGTACAAATAATACGCGTAAGTCTTCAGCAAAATGAATCGCTACTCCGCACCGGTACACCTGAAGCACTTATTCTCTTCCAAGGACAAAATTATTATTACGGAAAATTATATACCTCTTCACGAAATTTCATCGGCTGCGCGGCATTTCTTTCGACGACACATGATTTTGTTAGCAAGGTAGTTTGTACAGCGATCACTTTTTCTCTCGGGATAAGATAATTAAAGAAATATATATTGTTAAATATTTTGAGGAATACTCTCTAAATTTGAATCAGTGAGATTTCACTGATTTTCAGTGAAAATTATTACTGATTTGATTAAGTGACCCATTTCGCACTGATTGAAATTTTGAGAGTAGGTAAAGTTCCCTATTTTGGGTAGAAAAATGTATTTTCCCATAAAATTGGGAATTTTTCCATTATTTAGAAAAAATTTCGATTCTTAAGTAATATTTCTATTAGGCCATTTAGGGAATAAAGAAACACCATGACATTTTGGAAATTTTCCTAATTTTTAAATAAGTTTACCAGTATAAAGTGGGTAATAACTTGAAGTATAATATGTAATTTTTCAGTTAACATTGATAGTTTTTCTGTTAAAATTTAAAAAATCTTTTTTCCAATATTTGTGGAATACTATCAGAAATTTTTCATATAAGTTAGAAAAAACGGAAACCCTAGATCTAGAAGATGTGGAAAAATTGTCCATTCTTTTAGTAATTTTGCCAGTATAAATTTGGAAATAACCGTAAATAAAATATTGTTCTCAACGTTTGTTGGAATAAACGTTTATTTAGTTCATGTAAGGAAATGGATCATTATAAATAAATACTCTATCCGATAGTAAGAATAATATTATATTAAATTATGATTATTATTCCATTCAACTTCTGAACAAATTGTACATTTGCATTTTTGCATCAACTATACAAACTTTTTAAGCAATGCTTGTAGTTTTGTAGGTCAATGGGAGCTATTTTCTGGAAAATTCTCAAAATAAGTAAAAAAGTAACCAAAATCGTTCGGCAATTTTCACGGAACTATTTTTGGGAAAATTCTCTAAACACTTGAAAATTTACCGAAATCGTTATGGAATTTTTCGGAAGAGATTTTCGGGAAAATTCCCTAAATACCTTGCAAATTTGCCGACTTTAGTAGGGAATTTTCCCGACATTATTTCTGAGAAAATTACCGAATTCTCAGGTTTATTGCGTCCCGAACATTTTCAAAAATTTTCCCCATAATGTACTCAGAAAATTGTTTACTAATCGAGGGAAGTCAAGGACTATCAGAGAAAACCTGAAAGCGTCCGGGGATTTTTTGATAAACTAAAGTTAAAGTTCATAAAATTCTATATGACTATAAGAAAATATAAAAAAAATATAAGAAAATCCAACTATTTTTGGTTAAAAGTTAATTATTATGGTTTAAAGTTATTCAATTATTTTATTGGTTGAAGATTGAACTATTTTGTTGAAAATTAATTTTCATTTCTGGTTGAAAATTATTTTTCTTGATTGAAAATCTAATAAGCATTCCATTTTTAGCTGATACTTGATCGTTTTTAATTAGAAATTCAACTATTATATTTTTCGTTAAGAATTCATCTTTTTTGGTTGAAAATCCAACTACTTGGTTGAAAATTGTAATAATTTTTTAAAATTTTAATTTAATGGTGGAAGATTTACCTAATTTGTTAAAAAATTATTTTATTAATTAAAGATTCATCTCTTTGATCGATTTTTTTAGTTTAAAATCAGTTTTTTAAACTGTTTTTTATTTTTATTAAAAATATTTTTTGGTTGAATTATAAATTATAACATTTTCCGTCGAGAATTCTTCTTTTGTTGGTGAAAATTCAACTACTTGGTTGAAAAATGAACTGTTCTGTTAAAAATGCATTTTTTTGCAGAATCATTATTTTAGTTGAAAATTCATCTCTTTGGTTGAAAATTGAACTATTTTATTGAAACCCTGTTTTTTTACAATTCATCCTTGTAGGTTACAAATTAAACCATTTTGTTAAAAATTCAACCACATATTTTGTTAAAAAATTCTCTCTTTTGCTCGACAGTTCAACTATTTGGTTGTAAATGCAAATGTTTGGTCGCAAATTAATTTTTTGTTTAAATTCAGCTTTGTGGCTGGCAAATGATTATTTTTTTAGTTGAGAATCAACTTTTTTGTTAATAAATCATATTTTTGGGTTTAAAATATTAATCTTTTTAACTTGAAATCTTAAATATTTCGTTGAAAATTCATCTCTTTGGGTAGAAAATTAATATTTTTTGGTTAAAAATTTAACTATTTCGTTCAAAATGGAATATATGACATTAAATCTAAAAGTTTTTAGGATAAATTTAAAAGCACAACATTATTTGCATCAACATTATTGATCTCCTAGATGCAATGATATTTTTATACCAGAAAGAAAAGTTGATAGAAGTCACGGGAAATGAAAAATTGGACAGAGAATGTCAGGTTTTGGAATTGGGATTTCGCAGCAGCCATGTCAATAAATATTTTGGTATTTGTCTAAAGATATCATACATGAAATATGAATCTTAATTTCTCTTAATAATATAAAAATTATTTTATAATCTTGCTATATACTAAACAATTAATTTGACAATGATTAGTAGGTCAAAACTTTTGAGCAATTTATTTATTACAGAGAAATAACTTTAGCCATATCCGGTACAAATCGTATAATTTAGACTGACAAGAGGATTGGAAGTCGATTTTCTCTAATTTAATCAAAAACAAATGAGTTCACAGCGTGAATTATTTAGTAAAATTATTTTTAATTGAGGAGTAAGCAAATAAAGCATAATAAATCCATTCGACATAATTTCTCAATAATTAGACAAATCCTGTATTTCAAAGATACCAGAGATTGAACCTATAAGCTCGGATTTATGTAGTTTTGTAATTCTATATTTTCAGAAACTCTTCATAATTGCAGAACTCTAAATTGTAAATCTTTGAAATGGAAGAGTTTTAAATTTTGACAATTGAAAATAAAAAATTTCTGTAATTTTGATGATTTACATCCGAAATTTCTTAAATTTGGACGATTTAGAATTGAAGGCTAGACTCTAAAATTTCAGAGTTTTCAAATGTAACTCTTGAATAATTGTAAATCTTTAGAATTAAAGAGTTTTTAATTTTTAAATATATAATTAAAAATTATGCAAGTTTTAAGTCTTACAACTAAAAAAGCTGTAATATTGATGATTTCTATTCGAAATTTCTTCAATCTGGATGATTTAGAATTAAAAACTTTACTTTTGATCTTCAAAATCATCAAAATTTCAGAATTTTTATTTATATATTTTTTAAATTCTAGAGTTTTCAATTGTAACGCTTAAATTATAAATTTTTAAAATTAAAGATTTTCCAATTTTGAGAGTTTGAAATTAAAAATTATGCAAGTTTTAAGTTGTACAATTAAAACAGCTGTAATATTGATGATTTACATTCGAACTTTTTTTAATTTTTAAGATTAAGAATTGAAGACGTGACTTTTGATCTTCCAAATCATCAAAATTTAGGAATTTTTATTTATAGTTTTTCAAAATTCAAGAGTTTTCAATTTTAATTGTAAACCTTTAAACTTAAACAAATAAAAAAAAGTAGAAACTACCTCATTTTAAATTATACATATTATTTGAAAAAGATGTTCAAAATTTTATGATTGAAAACACATTTCCCCTCTCTTACCTTAGCTTCCCTCTCCTCACGTATCCTACTTCCCTTCCCTTCATTTCCTCTACTTCCCCTCGCCTCATTTCCCCACCCTTACTTCCATTTACTTCCCTTCCAACCACTTCCCACCAATTCCACTCTTCTCACTTCACCTATTTTCCCTCCCATCACTTATATTATTTCCCCTCACTCACACAAACTTCATTTCTCCTCACTTCCCCTGTTTCACCACCCATCATTCCACTCACATCCTCTCTTCTAATTACCCCTACGTTCCCACCACGAACTCTCCCTACTTTCATTACTCCTCTCTCACTTCCCGTATTTCCGCTCCCTTACTTCCCCTCCCCTCATTTTCCTGAAGTATTCTCCCCTCATTTTCATCACTTCCCCTTCTCATACTCCCCATGCCACTCCCAACGCTTATCCTGCTTCACATCCTCCAATTTCGCCTACTTCCCCTCCCATAAATTCCTCTCACTTGCCCCCGTCACATTTCCCCTACTTTCCTTCTACTCAATTCCCCTACTTCTCCTGCTCCTCCTGTCTCATTTTCCCTAATTCCTCCCCCCTCACTTCCCCTACTTCTTCTTACCTCGTTTTCCATACTTTCCCTCTCCTCAAATCCCATACCCCTCTCCTAATTTGTCCTACGTCTCTCTCCCCCAATTTCCCTTAGATCCCATCACCCCTTCCTTCATTTACCCTTACTCCACTTCCCCTCACTTTCCCTTCAATAATTTACCCTGATTACTCCTCTTCTGAATTCCCATACTTCTCCTCTCCTCATATCCCCTCTTTTCCCCTCTCATCTCCTCTCATCTCCTCTCCTCTCATACCCTAATTTCCCATACTTCCTCCTCGCTTGCCCTACTCCCCCCCCTACTCCTTCACTCCTACCTTATCCTTCTTTCCTCCCCCAATTTTCCTCAATCCCCCTGCCTTCATGTCCCCTCAATTCACCTACTTCCCCAATCCCCTCCCATTATTTCAACTCACTTGCCCTCTTATCATTTCCCCCAATATCCCTCCCCTCACTTCCCCACTTTGGAAAAAAGTAGATCGGAAGGTTGGACTCCAGACGGACACTATACGAATTTGTGCCCGGGGCTACGAAACCCTAATCAACCCTTTGATGCATACATTTTTCAGATAACTTTTTTTAATGAAAATAGTTGCATTGAGGGTTTTCGGGGTCGCTGATCACGAATCTGTTATCAGGATTTAAAAATTCACTAATTCAATATGGCGGATTCAATATGGCAGACTAAACTCTTATGATCTTGATAAAAATGGTTATGTATAGGTTTTTGGGATCGCTGATTTGAAGTCTGTTATCAAATTTTCAAAATTTAAGATGGCAGATCCAATATGGCGGACCAAATCCGTGAAAATAACCTTGATTTTGATAAAAGATCGTATACTTCGGTTTTCAGGGTCACTGATTTCGAATCTGCTATCAGACTTCCAAATTTACAAATGGCGGATATAATCTATATAATGGACTATGATCTTGATAGAAAGTAGTATATATGTGTTCTTGGGGTCGATTATTTCGAATCTGTTATTAGATTCTCGAAATTCAAGATGGCAGATCCAATATTGCGGACCAAATTATGAAATTAACTTTGATTTCCATAAAAATTGGTATTATTGAGCTGTTAGGGTCGCTAATTTTGAATCTGTTATCAGATTTCTAAATTCAAGCTGGCGAATCAAATATAGCTGACTAAATTCGTGAAATTAACTCTGATTTCAATGAAAAATGGTGCATATGGGTTTTTGCGGTCGCTGATCTCGAATCTGTCTTTCATAATGACGAAACCAATATGGCGGACCGAATTTGTGAAATAATATCTGATTGTTATAGAAATTAGTATACAGGGATTATCAAAGTCGCTGATTCCAAATATCTCAAATACTGTCGATTTCACAAATTTGGTCCGCCATTTTGGATCCGCCATATTAATTTCTGAAAATGTGATAACATTTTCGTAATCAGCGACCGTGAAAACCCCTTTATCATGATTTTTATTACAATCAGAGGTAACTCAACAAATTAAGTCCGCCATATTGAATCAGCCATCTTGAATTTCAGAAGTCTGATAGCACATTTGTAATCAGCAACCCCAAAAATCTCTATATACTAATTATATTACAATAATAAATCTACAGTTACAATCAGACCTAATTTTACAAATTTGATCCATCATATTGGATCCGCCATATTGAATTTTATAAACCTGATAACAGATTTTAAAACAGCGACCCTCAAAACCTCAATATACCAAGTTTTATGTAAATACAACCAAAACTTTTGGAAATAATGAATTTTTCTTGCAAAAAGTGACTTTTTTTGTATTTGATTATTAATATTAACAAATTGACCAGAAATTTCAGATAACAGAGCGCAATTTTCAATTTTCTAGCATGTTTTTACAGTAAATTCACAAAAAGAATCACCAAAATCGAGAAAAAACAACTTGAAATATTACACAGAGAATATTTGTGTGTTAAATTGTACATAACTGAGTTCGGTAAACGGCGGACATTACGGCATTATATTAAAATTTCACTTTCAGTCATGTAAAATGAAATAGAGTAATATTTGATGTGAAAATATGAATTATTCATAAAAAATTCATTATAATTTAATTCGCGATTCAGTAAGAAATAATACAACTAGATATTAAAGATTACCTGACAGTCGTGTAAAATGAGATGTCGATTACCTACCAATTAGGTAAAATGAATCGAACTGTTAGGTACAGTTTCAATCAAAGATAACAAAGTCTACCTCTCTAAATATGTGAATTTTACATCCCAGTCATGTAAAATTTCGTGCGTCAGCAAAAAAAACATTCTTTCTACAAACAGATTCTGTGGAAGGTCATCCCACTACTTACACACATGCTTACACATATCATACAATTCATAAGTATATCGTTGGTATATATACACAATTTAACTTAAACAATTACATTAAATTACAGTACATAACATACGATATAGTCGCACGCTTTTAACGATATTAACGCTATTAAAAATCGAAAACGCTGTGACGGGTTTCGAACCA
>JAABKJ010013910.1:0-10213 GCA_011634705.1 Andricus grossulariae
ATGAGGCCTGGCAGGAGGAGACCTGGAGCTGACACGAAGATGAGGTTCGGCATTAGAAAGAATCTCGTCTGGAGAATGTCCTTCAGAAAAGTGAGAAGGTCTGCAACGAGGAACACCTGGAATAGGGTCGCCGTTAGGTAAACATTCGAATTGTCGACTCAACTCTGCAACAAGGAACACAGGATTTATTTTTATTAAAGTAGACAATCGTACGTCTGTATATGATGCACATCTTGTGGCAATATTATAAGGCATTTTCATATACATATGAGGATTGTTTCCTCTGGTTAACTCACCACGACAAGCTTTTTTTTATTAAAAAATTGGATAGAAACGCTGCAGATAGTTGACAGCTAGACTCAGGGTTGTAAATGTGGTTGTAATTGTCAATGGTTTAGCAGACAACATAGTTGTCAACTGTTTGACACGTTTATTTTGAAATTTGTTATAAACAAGCTTGATGTTATGTGACCGTCATGTCATCTCAAGGGATTTAGGCAGTTGAACTTGATAGGTTGGGCGGCTTTAAGATTCTGAAGACTTTTAACAATATAGTTAACCGCTTGTAGGCGATTAACGCAATGAAAAATCTTGAATGTTGTGGTGGTTCAAACATAAGGTCGGAACTATGGCGAATGTTCCAGATAGGAGTTCATTCCGAACCAATCCTTCAATTTATCATCCGAAGTATTCAATCCGAGAACAATGCGTTTTTTTGGTTTCAGTTTCCGACTTCAAAAATATATCAAATTCATACATAATTTTCATGTTCTAATTATATTCTGGCATTATTACTTTATTATAGATTTTATATTACAATGCAAAAACAGGTTCAATAAGAGATAATACTTCAAATAAATGAACAGATGACAAATAAAAGTTATGAAAAGTAGTTCTACTTCTTAATTCTAATATCCTAATAAATACTTTGAAGAATATATGTACTATTCAATCTATTGCAATCCTTTAGTTTTTTAAATCAAATGAAAATGAAAAAGTATAGAATGCAGATTAAGTAGCAGAAATTTCTATTCATAATTTTCCCGGGAAATGTAGCATTTCTCTTTTTGCAATTATGCAAAAGAACTGGCAATTAAAAAGTTAGCGCAATGCGTACACTTTCGTATCAGTACTTGCTCTACGCATCTTTGAAATATTTTTCATATTAATTTTTGATTCTAAAAGATCCTAACATAATATTCTACTGAATATTGCTTTTATAATTCTAAAAGAAATAATTAAATAAATTAAATGTTATTCTTCCATAATCAATATTATTCGTAATGGAGAATTTTTATGAGATGTCTTGTCTTCGCGATTTAACAGTCTACGCTTTTTGAATTTTTTCTGACTTCTTGGTATTATTCCAAAGCTTTGTACTCATAGACTAATATAAAGCAGACGTTACGTTACAAGTGGACCCAGGACGAAGTTTCAGAAAGTTCACTATTGCGACAAAAAAAAAATTAAAACCCATTATATCCATAATTACCCCGGTTGACAGTATATTATATTATTATATTCACCAATCGAATTGAGGATAACTGCCAAAGATATGACGAGAGTATGAGCAATCCTCATATTTTTTAATTAGAGAAAAAACTGCTTAATGTATAATTGAAGAATTTTACTAAAAATGGAACTGAAGAAGATTCTAGTGCTTTACTGGATTTTATAATACATATATCCTAAAGTCGTTATTTCATATATTGTAGGCGATAAGCCTCTAGTTCTGAGATATTAACATTTAATTAGTGACAGTTTCAAGAAAAAAAAATGATTTAATTCCTTAATAACTGATATCAAAATTTATACAATGTTTTAGGTTTTAATGAAATTCGGTATTTACATGGAAAATCTATATAACTTCAACTAAAACGGCCCATTTAAAACTTTGAAAAACTGACATAAATTCTACAAAGTATATATTTATTTATAAAAAAAGCGAGGACACTGTGTTACAAACAAAAACAAACTCAGCATTCTCTAAACGAGACGCAGTAGATATTATAGGTCCAGTGGAACTAAAAAAGCTCCATATGCAAAATTCTTGCCTTCGACTTATCGCCCAACCTAGAAAATTAATCCAAAAAATGTGTAAAATTTATGAAAAATTTTTGATCGCTATTTGTATTAAATTTGAACACGTCAACTGATGTATTTTTCCATATTTCAGAATTCAGATACCGTGAATAATAGATATCATTAATAAGTGAAGCAAATATTTTGTGTGAATAACTGGTAATTAACTTATTTTCCCATGTAACACTACAAACTACGACTATAGATGAATAGCTTTATGAAAAAAAAAAAATAATGTAGGATTTGATTTACATCGACGCATTTGGTCTTTATATGAGCCTAAAAAATTTGTATTGAATATTATTTTGACAAAATCATGAAACTGCAATAATGGCATAATGAACAATGTGGAACTCAAAATTTGTGAAAGAATAATCATAAATTAAAAATATAACTTTAATTTTATTGGAGTTCATTATTTATCATATAAAAAATATGTAAAATAACCGAAAGACGTAGGACTTTGTTTTTAGGCACGTGTATCATTAATATTAGCTTACCTTGAGACTCTCAGATCATTTGATAATATAAAATATACGTAGGTTACATTTTTCTAGAATTTTTCGTTAATATAATTAACTGGATGGGTAAGCAAACTTTGTAAGCCCCTGTGCGAAGTTTCAAAACGTGTCTCAGTAACATTTGTATATAGAGCATTAATTATTATGTGTTACTACATAAAGATAAGAGGTATTTAGATCGTGTTCAAATTCACGTATGTTGTAGTATAAGTTGTATGGCCTTAGAGCAACAGGTTGGCTAATATCAACCCGTCATCATCGAAATGCGCACTGCGTTGGGTGCGCCCACTCTTGCAAAAACTTATTTCTTTGAAACGAAAAGTTTCCCCATTTTCGACAGTACAGGGTTTAAAAATAGAAGATTTAACCTCTCTAAGACTATCGCCATAAGACTCTATGATGTTTGAATTTGTCTGAAATCGTTTTTAATTTTTTATTTCGACCAATTGAGGCTCAGTTTTAATTTTTAAATAATGTAGGTACCATAGTCTCGAAGTGCATTAAAAGAGCTTCTTAAAATACTCCAATTTTTTCAAATCAAGGAAATATAAGCTCAGTTATTCACGCTGAAATTATGCCATTATGCAAACCGACGCTTTAAGGCCTTAAAATGTATACAATGACTCACAGACCAATAGTACTGCAATATATTTCAATTTAAACATGATCTAACTAGTTTCGATTTTTAGGTTATATCTCTTTATAAATAAAGCCCCATGATAATGAAATCTCATAAAAAGGTGCTTGAAACATTTGAGGTGAAGTCATTAAAATTGTATGAGATCCTATGAAATCTTATCAAAGAAAAATTGAAGTTTCTTTCAGCACCGGTTTTTGGTTCCAAAAAGCTGCAGTAAAAAGCAACCTGTTGAAAAGAAATCCAAAATTATAAATTGTTCTGAAGGAACCCAAAGCATCTGTTCTAATGGAGAGTATTTTGTACAGAACTCATATTCTGCTTTGGCTCACTTCGTAGATTTTACAAGTTTATGATACACCTTTTACGTTATAATACAGATTTTATGACATTGCACTGAGAAAACTTTAATAAAGGAACTGAAATTATAGAGATTAGACATTCTTCGGAGAAAGATAATGGACATGTGATGTGACAGTTTTTAAAATCATGTTTAGAACTTTGACCAATTGCAAATTTTTATTTTATTGCGACATCTATCAGATATAAACGAACTAAAGGGAAACCCTCAAAAAGAGTTATATTGCAATCTCAGTTTCAAAGGGTTCCAACTTCTACTTGAGATGCAACATTAACGAATCATCATGGTTTCTTATACTGAATCCTTTGAAATCTCTTTATAACCACTAGGATAGGGAAAACGGATGCAAGATAAGCATAGTTATCATTTTGTGTAAAATATTTGTGATTTATAGTAGTTGAAAAAATGTGATTGGTTCTTTACACTTTGTGAACCTTCATGTATCAATTTCAATAAATATGAAGTGTTCCAAAAATAGTAATTGCGATACAAATATGAAAGTCATCAATTGCGCACATGTCTCATTTCGCCCCATGCTCTGGGGCGAGACAAGACACGTATTAATGCGAGATGAGATACCTCAAATGTTATTAAAATTATTCTGAGAATTTAAACAAGTACCACGACAAAATATCATTGTTTTTTATGATGAAACAATATAATTATTCTCATCCATCCATGCTCTGTAGAATGTTCAACAAATAATTTTGTAAGGTATAATTGAGTCTTATTACTTAGGGGAAGGATTTTATAAATATTTGAAAGTATACATGCAATTAATGATCAATTAGTTCAAATTTTGCCTTACACGTTATAATTTTTATAATTTCAAGTGAATAAATCAGAATCACTAAGACATATTTTTCAATAAATATCTTTATTAAAACCCGCTGTTGAATTAACATTTATTTGAAATTTTTCATTCATAATACATTTCTACAATTTTTCAAAAATAATTCATAAACTTTTTTCATAAAATTCACACCTGTATACCATAATTTTTCACTGCGTCAAAATTGGGATTTTTCTAAAAAATGCAATGAAATAATTTTAAATATAAATTTTAGAAGCCTTCTGCAACTTGTCAGTGTCAATATAAATGAAAATTCCGTCTTGAATGAGCTAAAAAACATCTTAAAAATAGAATTTATAAACGAACGCAGTTGCAGGTGCTCTGCCACTACAATTTATTTATACAACAGATTTTATAGTAGCAAACATAGACTATTCTAACCACGAACGCCAGTTTTTTATAAGTTTTCACCATTGCAAATATCCTTTCAGTATTTATCTATTTTTCAAAATTCCACTCAGAACGATTGAAATCTTGCGAACAACAAATTTTTTGCCATCTCCCATGAACCTGGCTCACTCCGATTCAAATCACAATTATGATTAAAACTTCGATATTACCATTTTTTAATGATTGATTGTGCATAATACTGTGTTAGCAGATTCAAGTTCGATAAATAAACTTTACGACCAACCTTAGTTTAAAATCATTATCTGCTATTTTCAATCATTTCGTTTCGTTATAAGATATCATAGAATAACAGGATTGAGGTGTTCAAATTATCATCATTTTTATGTTAACTTTATATACTTTATATAATTTTTTTACTTTTTCGAGAAATTCAATAGCATTATTTCTGTTTTTTCTGAAAAAACAGAAACAAAAATCACATTTTTTTTAGAGAAAATGCAGTGTTACATTCGACCCCATATGCTTATCTCACACCAGTCTCCCCATACTTGAAAATTCCTTCAAAAACTATGAAATTCCGAGAAATCTTATAAAATCCATTCGGAATTTTATGAATATGTACTTTCGAATTCCTTAAAATCCCGTCAAGTCTTTAAATCATAAAAAATCCTTCGAAAACTCATGCAATCCCTATAATTCTTTTCAAATATTTGAAATCCCATCCAATACTTGAAATCCTATTTAAATCTTGAAAATTTTAAAATCTTCAAATCGAAAATTGCATTCAAAATTTCTAAAACATTTGAGCAAATCTGAGAAAGAATGATATTCGTCTTTCTAATCACTCGACCTTTGAACGCGCACTGTTTGAAATATGCGGTAAATTTAGCTATTTTTGGTTGAATTCAATCTTGTTTTAGTTCTCAATTTAACCAATAATGTGATATTATCTTCTGTATTATTAGTCAACTGAATATACAGACTTTATTTCCAGATGAAAATGTTTCTTTTTTTTCAAACAGATGCCATTAAAACTTGAAGAATCTTTTCCTACCCAATATAGGGTGGTCTGCGCTATATTTGAAAATGATTAAATAGATAAATCATTATAAGACTATAATTATTTGCCTTCTAAAGTATTTATATAAAGAAACAAAAAAACTTTTTTGATTTGTTCCTGGAAAAACTAGGGCACTGATGGCAGACTAAAGGCATGCGAACCATGACATATTGACTTTTAAATTTAATTACCAATAACTTTTAATATTTTGATCCTACTTCAGATAAAAAACCGTACTATATTTTAGTTCACTCTACTATTGCAAGAACATCACCAGAGGATGTTGTCACTAACATTTGTTGTTCGGTTGGCATGGGCCCTAGGTCAGAATTTCTAACTCTCACTTTAATCAGTTTATTGACAGGAAAAGTGTATTTTTGAATTGCAAACAACCGTTGAGGATTCTTGTCGGGAATTAGCCGAATAAAACTAAGTTTGTCAAGTTCATATTCAAGTAGGAGAGCAGGAAGATACCTGTCAGGAGGAGACCTGTACCTGGCTGAAGAGAAGGCTCGACAGAAGGAATAGCACCTTCTGTAGCATGAGGTCTGGCAGGAGGAGACCTGGAGCTGACACGAAGATGAGGTTCGGCAGTAGAAAGAATCTTTACTGGAGAATATCTGTCAGAAAAATGAGAAGTTCTGCAACCATTAGTTAAACATTCGAACTGTTGACTTAACTCTGCCGCAAGAAACAGAGGATTAATTTTTCATTGAAGTAGACAATCCTATACTGGTATATCACGCATCCCTTGTGGGCAATATTATGAGGCAAGTTAATACGCATTGAAGGTTGTCAACCCTGGTTAACTTTCAACCACAACCTTTTTCTTTTATTTAAAAATTGGATAAAAACGCTGCAGAAAGTTTACAGCTAGATTGAGAGTTGTAAATGTGGTTGTAATTGTCAATGTAGTAGCAGTCAACATAGTTGTCAACTGTTTGCCACGTTTATTTTGAAATTTGTCATAAAAAAGCTTGAGGTTATGTGATCATCATGTCATCTCAACCGATTTTGGACTTGATAGGTTGGGCAGCCTTGAAATTCTAAAGATTTTTTTACAATATAGTTAACTGCTGGCAGGCCGATTTTAACCATTCTCTATCTTAATGCGACTTTGATACCATTAATTTATGTCTATCCACGTACAATTTACATAAGCTTCGAAGTTTAACTACCTATGTAAAATACGCGATTGGGGCAAATAAAAATCTTAAATATTGTGGTGGCTCAAACGTAAGTTTCTTAATATGGCGGAAGTTTCAGATAGGACTTCATTCCGAACCAATCCGAAGCAAGTGCGATCCTTCAATTATTATAATTCGAATAATTCAATCAGTTCACAACCAATCCGAACCCACATCCACATTTAAGACCTTTTAAGCCCTGCAAAATGTCGGATTAAAAAGTATTTTACATTCCGGCTATGCTGGGGTTTAATGTTTTTTTCGATTCCTGTTTTCGCCCTTGAAAATCTATCAAATTCTTTTATAATTTCCATGTTCTAATTATATTCTGGCATTATCACTTTATTGTAGATTTTCTATTTCAATGCGAAAAAAGGTTCGATAATAGATGACACTCCAAATAAATGTTCAGATAGCAAATAAAAGTTGTGTGAAAAATTGTCAACCAAAAATGGAATAGATAAAGCTTCAGTTCAAAAAATTACTGTTTGACGAAAAAACAATTGTCAACGAGTTTCTTCAATAAAAAAAGACGAGTTTTTAACAAAATAGTTGCATCCTTATCCAAAATGATGAGTTTTCAACTAATATGATAAATTTTCTAACCAACAAGACAAATTGATAAACAAACAAAATAAATCAATTTGTTATCAAATAGTTGAATTTTCGACTTATAAAAAATCAATTTTCAACTGGAAATGGAATAGTTCGATTTTTAGATAATAAAATGAATTTTCAACCAAACAGTTAATTATCAACCATCAGTTGAATTTTTCAACCGAAAATATTAATTTTCAACAACGAAATGAATTTACAACATATTCGAATCTTCAGCAAACATGACGCTTAGACCAGAGATTATGAATTTCCAACAAAATATTTAAAATCTCAACCAGATTATTTTTTAACCAAACAGTTGATATTATACTTTATATTCATTTGCGAATCTTCTAATTCTAAACAAAATAATTAAATAAATTAAACATAATTCTTCTATAATTAATATTATTCGTAATGTAGAATTTTTTTGAGATTTCTTGCCTTCGCGATTGGACAGTCTACACTTCCTAATGTTTATATATTATATTATTGTATTCACCAATAGAATTGAGGATGACCGCCAAGGATATGACGAGAGTATGAACAATTCTCATCTTTTTCAATAAGAGGAACAACTGATTAATGTCTAACTGAAGAATTTGACTATAAATGTAATTAAAGAAACTTCTAGTGCTTTACTGGATTTTACAATACATATATCCTATAGTCGGTATTTCACATATTATAGCCCTCTACTTCTGAGATATTCATACTTATTCAGTTTTAGTTTCGAGGAAAAATAGTAACTCAATTCGTCAATGACTGATGTCACAATTTATATTATTCCAAAAAATATGTACAAATTTATCAAATCAAGAGCAAGTCTTATTCTCTAAATCTGGACCAAGGACACTAATAAATTTTGCATGATTGTTGAGTGATCATACAAAATTTTTAATCGTGGAATGGAAATTTCTGCGAAGGTGAAGATTCGAGATCCGTTGCTTGTATTCATCTGTTATCAGATATGAGGTGAGATGTCAAATATACTCCTTTGTACAAAACACCTGTTAAAATTTTGGAAATCTAATCGTAATGTTTCAATTATAATCATATTATTAAGAGTTATTCGCTTTCAAGTAATAACCAGTAAAGAATCATTCGATAATTCAGGTGAACGCAGGTCGAGGTAAGCCTGGAAATCATAGAAAAGTCATAGGCTACAATCGTTAAATTCGAATTGTCTCCAAAAGCGGAACTTTCAGATTTTTTTTAAAATTCCCTGTTGCGCCTACACCGGAAATATTGCTTTCTTTGCGGAGGAAAGTATCTGTAATCCAGTAAAACTCTTTTCTAATTAAAGAAATAAAATCTGAAGGAGCTGTAAAGATTTATAGGCCAGTATCGCAAAATTTTCGTTTTTACCTAAAGCCGAACTTCAAATATTATTGGTCAGGAAAAATAAAAAACTTACAAGGAAAAAATCAGGGAATTTTGAAAAATATTATATGATTTGCGAAAATGCTTAAATTATCTAATTTAATCAGAGAACAATCATTTCATTTTTGATCTGATGTTGCATTTTATAATCTAATCTTTTTTTACTTTCGCTGAAATTTCCATTTCGCAACTAAAAATTTGTTCTGATTCTGAATAATGACGTAATATTTATCCGTGTGCTTGGTCCAGATTTAAAGTGTAGGATTCGCTCTTTATTTTATGAAGTTAAAAAAATAAGACAAACAAATTTTCCATTTTTTATTCTGAGAATCGATATACAGTAAACTTCCACTTAGTTGAACGGTCAGAACGGAAACGGTTCAGACGGTCCCGAGTTGCGCAGTTGCAAAAGTCGCGGTCCGTTAGCCTACATGCATGCATCACTGTTCTTCAAGAGTCTTTGTGGGCGTACGATGATTTACCAACTGAAAATCAATATAATAGAATCAAAAAACGACGCAAATATTTCGCGGAATAGTGAGTTTTGCAGCATGACGTACCGCGATGATATGCTAGGCTAGGTGGAAATGTCAGCCGTCAGAAAGGTTAGTACATGGTACCGCAACTGCACACGTGTTTTTGAGGAAAATATGCTTGACGTAAAAGTAATAAAGGTATGAATATCAATATTTTTAAAGTGTATCATGCTAAGATAGATGGAAATGCCAACCGCCAGGGAGGTTAGCATCGCTGACACATTTTGACATGGGACTGCAACTGCATACGCCTTCTTGGAGAAAATATTCTGAACGTTAAGGTAAGTTATAAAGGTCTGACTAATAATATTTCTCAGATGTAAAATCTATTTTCTCTGTCATGCTCCATTATTTTGTCGATTGACGACCTTTCAGTGTCACGAAATACAAGCAACTGTCCGAAATTTGTGGTTAGTGGCACTCACCGAATCACCAGTTTTTTCTGTGATATGAAATATTTTTAAATCTCTTTAAATCCTTTGAAATACTTTGAAATTCGTTGAAAACTTTGAAATTCCATGAAAATCCTTACAAATCTGTGGAAATATGTACTTTTGAACTCCTTAAAATCCTGTGAAATTTTCAAATCAGAAGGAATCCTTTCAAATTTCATGCTATTTCTTTGAATCAATTGGAAGGTTTGAA
>JAABKJ010013911.1:0-10213 GCA_011634705.1 Andricus grossulariae
AAAGAGATCAACCCAGATGATGATTTTGTAACCCGAAAGATTAATTTTCTAAAAATGAAATAGTTAAATTTTCAACCAAGGAAATTGTTAAATTTTAAGGCCAAAAAGACGAAAATATGATTCCATAATAAAAAAATTAAGTTTCTACCAAAAAGGTAAATTTTCAACAACAAAAAAAGTTAATTTTCAACCGAATAGTGTAATTTTCTACCAAATTGTTGAATCCTCAAACAAACCAGATTATTTTAGACCCAAACAGTTGCATTTTTAATCCAAGAGGATGAATTTTCAACCCAGAACAAAATTTTCGATCGAAAAAGACCAATTTTGAACAAAATATATGAATTTTAAAAAAGAAAAGATCATTTTGCAATAAAAAATATAAGTTTTCAGCAAAAAATATTTACATTATCAACAAAAGAGATGAATTTTCAACTAAAATTATGAATCTTTAAAAAAAAATTAAATTTCGACAAAAGAGGTCAGTCCGAAAGATGATTTATTACCCGAAAGAATAATTTTCAAAAAATGGAATAGTTAAATTTTCAACCAAGGAAATTGTTGAATTTTCAAGCCAAAAAGACGAATTATCTACAAAACGATTGAATCTTTAACCCGAAAATATGATTCTTTAAACAAAAAATTAATTTTCTACCAAATAGTTGAATTTTCTACCAAATTGTTGAATCCTGAAACAAACCAAATTATTTTAGACCCAAAAAGTTGCATTTTTATTAAAAAAAGACAAATTTTTAACAAAATATATGAATTTTCAAAAGGAAAAGATAATTTTTCAATAAAAAAAATCAATTTTCAACAAAAAATTGAACAGTTACATTATTAGTTCAAAAAATTAATTCTCAACAAAAAAAGTCGAATTTTGAAAAAAAAGAGTTAGATTTTCAACTAAAGAGATGAATTTTCAACTAAAATGATGAATCTGAAAAAAAAGAAATTTCAACAAAAAAGTTGAGCTCAAAACATAATTTTTTAAACCGAAAGATTAATTTTCTAAAAATGGAATAATTATATTTTCAACCATGGAAATTGTTGAATTTTAAAGCTAAAAAGACGAATTATCTACAAAACGATTGAATTTTTAACCCGAAAATAGGATTCTTTAACAAAGAAATTAATTTTCTACGAAGAAGATAAATTTTCATAAAAATAGTTTAATTTTCGACAAAAAAAGTTAATTTTCAACCGAATAGTTTCATTTTCTAGGAAATTGTTGAATCCTTAAACAAATCAGATTAATTTAGACCCAAACAGTTGCATTTTTAATCCAAGAGGATGAATTTTCAACGAAGAAGAAAATTTCCAACCAAAATAGACAAATTCTTAACAAAAGATATGAATTTTCAAATAGAAAAGATCAATTTGTAGTAAAGAATATCAATTTTCAACCAAAAATAAAATAGTTACATTGTTAGTTCAAAAAATTAATTCTCAAGAAAAAAAAAACGAATTTTCGACCAAATATTTACATTTTCAACAAAAGAAATGATGAATCTTAAAAAAAAAGAAGGAAATTTCAACAAAAGAGGTCAGTCTAAAAGATGATTTATTACCCGAAAAAATAATTTTCAAAAAATGGAAAAGTTAAATTTTCAACCAAGGAAATTGTTGAATTTTCAAGCCAAAAAGACGAATTATCTACAAAATGATTGCATTTTTAACCCAAAAATATGATACTTGAAAAAAAAAAATTTCTACCAAAAAGTTAATGTTTCATAAAAATTGTTAAATTTTCAACAAACAGCTGCATTTTTAAGCCAATAGGAATTAAAAAAAAAAATCGATAAAAAAGACAAATTTTTAACAAAATATATGAATTTTCAACTGGAAAAGATCAATTTGCAATAAAAAATATCAATTTTCAATCAAAAATAGAACAGTTACATTGTTCGTTAGAAAAATTAATCCTCAACCAAAAAAAAAATCGAATTTTCATGAAAATAGTTATATTTTCAACAAAAGAAATTAAATTTCAACTAAAATGATGAATCTTAAAAAAAAAAGAAATTTCAACAACAAAATTTAGCCCAAAAGATGATTTTTTTTAAACCGAAAGATTAATTTTCTAAAAATGAAATAATTAAATTTTCAACCATGGAAATTGTTTAATTTTAAAGCCAGAAAGACGAATCATCTTAAAAACGATTGAATTTTTAACCCGAAAATATGATTCTTTAACAAAAAAAATTAATTTTCTACCAAAAAGTTAAATTTTGATAAAAATAGTTTAATTTTCAACAAAACAGTTAACTTTTAACCGAATAGTTTAATTTTATACAAAATTGTTGAATCCTCAAAGAAACCAGATTAACTTAGACCAAACAGTTGTACTCTTAATCCAAGAGGATGAATTTGCAACCAAGAAAAAAATTTTCGATTAAAAAAGACAATTTTTTAACCAAATATATGAATTTTCAACAAGAAAAGATCATTTTGCAATAAAAAATATCAATTTTCAACTAAAAATGGAATAGTTACATTGTTAGTTCAAAACATTAATTCTCAAAAAAAAATTTTAATTAAAATTAAGTTGAATTTTCAACAAAGGAAATTGTGGAATTTTCAAGCCAAAAAGACGACTAAATCTTTAATCCGAAAATATAATTCTTTCGCTAAAATTAATTTTTTAACAAAAAGTTAAATTTTGATAAAAATAGTTTAACTTTCGACGAAATTGTTGAATCCTCAAACAAATCAGATTAATTTAGACCCAAACAGTTGAATTTTTAATCCAAGAGGATGAATTTTTAACCCAGAACAAAATTTTCGATCAAAAAAGTCAAATTTTGAACAAAATATATGAATTTTGAAAAAAGTAGTTACATTTTCAACAAAAGAGATGAATTTTCAACTAAAATTATGAATCTTAAAAAAAAAATGAAATTTCAACAAGACTTTAGCCCAAAAGGTGACTTTTTAAACCGAAAGATTAATTTTCTAAAAATGGAATAATTAAATTTTCAAGAAAGGAAATTTTCGAATTTTTAATCCAAAAAGACGAATTATCTACAAAACGATTGACTCTTTAACCAAAAAATATGATTCTTAAAAAAAAATGAATTTTCTACCAAATAGTTGCATTTTCTACCAAATTGTTGAATCCTTAAACAAACCAAATTATTTTGACCCAAACAGTTGAATTTTTAATCCGAGAGGATGAAGTTTCAACCAAGAAGAAAGTTTTCGATAAAAAAGACAAATTTTTAACCAAATATATGAATTTTCAAAAAGAAAAGATCATTTTCCAATAAAAATATCAATTCTCAACAAAAAATGGAACAGTTACATTATTAGTTCAAAAAATTAATTCTCAACCAAAAAAAAATCGAATTTTGAAAAAAAATTATTATATTTTCAAAAAAAGATATGAACTTTCAATGAATGAATGATGAATCATTAGAAATTGAAATTTCAACAAAACAGTTTAGCCCAAAAGATGATTTTTTAAACCGAAATATTAATTTTCTAAAAATGGAATAGTTAAATTTTCAACCAAGGAAATTGTTGAATTTTCAAGCCAAAAATACGAATTATCTACAAAATGATTGAATTTTTAACCCAAAAATATGATACTTGAAACAAAAAAAATGTCTACCAAAAAGTCAAATATTCATAAAAATAGTTTAATTTTCAACAAACAGCTGCATTTTAAGCCAATAGGAAAAATTAAAAAAAAATCATTTTCCAATAAAAATATCGATTCTCAACCAAAAATTAAACAGTTACATTATTAGTTCAAAAAATTAATTCTCAACCAAGAAAAAAAAAATCGAATTTTGAAGAAAAATTATTATATTTTCAACAAAAGAGATGAATTTTCAATGAATGAATGAATGATGAATCATTAAAAATTGAAATTTCAACAAAAGAGTTTAGCCCAAATTATGTACAAAACGATTGAATCTTTAACCCGAAAATATGATTCTTTAACAAAAAAAAATTAATTTACTACCAAAAAGGTAAATTTTCATAAAAATAGTTTAATTTTCAACAAAAATGTTAATTTTCAATCGAATAGTTTAATTTTATACCAAATTGTTGTATCTTTCAACAAATCAGATTAATTTAGACCTGAACAGTTGTATTCTTAATCCAAGGAGATGAATTTTCAACCAAAAAGAAAGTTTCCGATCAAAAAAGACAAATTTATAACCAAATATATGAATTTTTAACAAAAAAAGATCATTTTGCAATAAAAAATATCAGTTTTCAACTAAAAATGGAACATTTACATTCTTAGTTTAAAAAATTGATTCCCCCCAAAAAAAAGAATTTTCAACAAAATAGTTACATTTTTAACAAAAGAGATGTATTTTCAACTAAAAATTATGAATCTTTAACAAAAATGAAATTTTAACAAAAAAGTTGAGCTCAAAAGACGATTTTTTAAACCGAAAGATTAATTTTCTAAAAATGGAATAGTTCAATTTTCAACCAAGGAAATTCTTGAATTTTCAAGCCAAAAAGAAGAACTATCTACCAAACGATTGAATCTTCAACCCAAAAATATTATTCTTCAACAAAAAAATTAATTTTTTACCAACAAGTTAAGTTTTCATAAAAATAGTTTAATTTTCAACAAAAAAGTTAATTTTCAACCGAATAGTTTATGTTTCTACCAAGTTGTTGAATCCTCAAACAAGCCAGATTAATTTAGACCCAAACAGTTGCATTTTTAAACCAATTGGATGAATTTTCAATAAAGAAGAAAATTTTCGACCATAAAAGACAAATTCTTAATCAAATATATGAATTTTCAACAAGAAAAGATCATTTTGCAATAAAAAATATCAATTTTCAACTAAAAATGGATAAGTTACATTGTTAGTTCAAAACATTAATTCTCAACCAAAAAAAAAATCGAATTTTGCAAAAATAAAAAATATCAATTTTCAACTAAAAATGGTGAATCGTTAAAAAAATGAAATTTCAACAAAAGATGATTTTTTAAAACGAGAGATTAATTTTCTAAAAATGGAATAGTTAAATTTTCAACCAAGGAAATTGTTGAATTTTCAAGCCAAAAAGACGAATTATCTTCAAAACGATTGAATCTTTAACCCGAAAATATGATTCTTTAAACAAAAAATTTATTTTCTACCAAATAGTTGAATTCTCTACCAAATTGTTGAATCCTTAAACAAACCAAATTATTTTAGACCCAAAAAGTTGCATTTTTACTATAAAAAGACAAATTTTTAACAAAATATATGAATTTTCAAAAGGATAAGATCATTTTTCAATAAAAAATATCAATTTTCAACAAAAAATTAAACAGTTACATTATTAGTTCAAAAAATTAATTCTCAACCAAAAAAAAAAATCGAATTTTGAAAAAAATAGTTGGAATTTCAACAAAAGAGATGAATTTTGAACTCAAAAGATGAGTCTTTAAAAAAAAAAACTGAAATTTCACCAAAAGAGTTTAGCCCAAAAGTTGATTTTTAAGCCGAAAGATTGATTTTCTAAAAATGGAATAGTTAAATTTTCAACTAAGGAAAATGTTGAATTTTCAAGCCAAAAAGACGACTAAATCTTTAATCCTAAAGTATAATTCTTTCACAAAAATTTATTTTTTAAGAAAAAGTTAAATTTGGATAAAAATAGTTTTATTTTCTACGAAATTGTTGAATCCTCAAACAAACCAGATTAATTTAGACCCAAGAAGTTGTATTCTTAATCCAAGAAGATGAATTTTCAACCAAGAAGAAAATTTTCGACCACAAAAGACAAATTCTTAACAAAATATATGAATTTTCAACTAGAAAAGATCAATTTGCAATAAAAAATATCAATTTTCAACCAAACATGAAATACTTACATTGTTAGTTCCAAAAATTAATTCTGAACCAAAAAAAAAAAAACGATCTTTCAACAAAATAGTTACATTCTCAACAAAAGAAATGATAGATCTTAAGAAAAAAATGAAATTTGAACAAAAGAGTTCAGCCCAAAAGATGATTTTTCAATCCAGAACATTAATTTTTTTTCAATCAAGGATTGTCAATCAAGAAGATGAATCTACAGAAAAATCGGACTAAAAAATATGCCTTTTTAACAAAATAGTTGCATTTTCAACAAAATCGTTAAATTTTCAACCAAATTCTACCATTTTTAAACAACCGCGATGAATTCCGAATCAAATATATAATAGTAGACTTTTCAACCAAAAGCAGTTGATTTATTTTGTTGCGTTCTATTAATTTAGTTCGAATTTAAGCGAAAACCCGAGAAAAAGGGAAGAAAGAGAATTTTTTTTTTTGTTTAACAGAGAAAAAAAGAATTTTTTTCCCCCTGTTATCAACCGCAGTTTTTAGCATGACACCCCATTCTTTAAATTGGGAACGTAGTTTATGGACGATCCCTTAGATATATATTTTTTTGATTTCGCCTACTTTTTCTGTCGCTTCTGCTTCCCCGAATTCTCAAGCTTCCTCTCCTGGATTGCACTAATTTGTTGCTTTTGCACTTTCAAGCCGATGAAACCACTGCAGTTTGGTGCCCCGCACAAGCAAGGTTTTCGTTTTTCTCCATCACAGGCTAAATTGTAATTAAAAGTCAATTCTTCTCCGGATTCAATGTCTCTCACAGCAAAGAGTCCAATCCTCGTGTCGCCATTGACGGTCCATTTCTGCGTCTCACAATTCGGTTGACAAGAGTGATCTAAAAAAAAGAGGAGAAAAACAATTTTATTCGAATATGTACAATTCTATTAAATGTGATTCAGAATTCAAAGCCCAAATGCTTTCAAAACAGGGGAAATAGGGTGATTTTACACGAAAATAGCTGAATTTTCAGCCAAAAGAGATAAATTTTGAACCCAAAACGACGAATTTTCAACAAAAGAGTTCAGTTTTAAAGCTGAAAAGTCGAATTTTTTAGAAAACAGTTGAATTTTCAAGTAAATAGTTGAATTTTCTACCCGAAAATAGGATTTAAAAAAAGATTTCATTTTCAACAAAAAAAATATTTAAAAAAATGACTTTTCTACCAAAAAGTACTTGAATTTCTATCCAAAAAATGACTTAAGCAAAATAGTGGAATTTTCAAACAAAAAAAAATATTTTTTTAGAAGACAGTTGAATTTTCAGCAAGAAAGTTAATTTTCAACCAAGTAGTAGAATTTTTAGGAAAAAGGTTAAATTTCAACCAATTTTTTTAACTAAATAGCTGAATTTTCAACATACAAAGATAAATTTTCAAACAAATTGCTGAATTTTCAGCAACAAAAAATTACAATGCAATAAAAACAAGTTGCATTCTCAACCAAATAGTTAAATTTTCAAGCCAAAATGAGGATTGAAAAAAAAAAAGTTGAATTTTCAACTCGAATGTTAATTCAAAACTAAATAGTTGAATTTTCTACCTAAAGATATGAAATTTAAAAAAATTCATTTACAACCAAAAGATTGAACTTTTAACCACAATGATGAATCCTCAACAACAACAAAATGAAATTTTCACAAATTAGTTCAACTTTCAACCAAGTAGTTGAATTTTTAACAAAAAACTTAATTTTCAACCAAGAAAGATGACTTTTCTACCATAAAAGATCAATTTTCAATTCAAAAGGACGCACTTTCAACAAAACAGTTGAATTTTCATAAAAGAAAGATTGCTTTAAAATAAAATAAATGGATTTTCAGTCTACAAAGAAGAATTTTCAAACAAATTGTAGAATTTTCAAAAAAAAAAAAAAGATTAATTTTGAACCAAAAGATGAATTTTTAACAAAAATGAATTTTCAAATAAAAAAAAAAATTAACCAACAATGGAAGTTCAATTTTTAGTTCAAAAAATTAATTTTCAACAGAAAAAAAAAACAATTTTCAACCAGTTGAATTCAATCCAAAATGTATGAATTTTTAACACAATAGTAGAATTCTCAACCAGTAAAGGTTTTTTAAACAAGAATAAAAATATTAAACTAAATCGTGGAATTTTCAAGCCAAAAAGAAGAATTTTCAAACAAAAAAGTTGAATTTTCAACAAATAAGATGACCAAATAAATGGATTACAAACAAACTTGTGGAATTTTTAACCAAATAGCTGAATTTTGCATAAAATAATTAAATTATTCAATAAAAATAAGTTTTACACTAAAAAGGGAATAGTTATCTTTTTGGTTGAAAAAAAAATAATTTTCAACTAAAAAAATAATTTTCCACCAGTTGAATTCAACAAAAAAAAACACTAATTTTTAACAAAATAGTTCAAACTCAACAAAATCAGATTAATTTTCAACAAAGGAATTGAACTTTTAACCAGAAAATATTTGTAGTTCAGAAAAAAAAATGTCAACCAAATTGTTGAGTTTTCAAGTAAAAAAAAAACTATTTTTCTACAAAACAGTTGAATTTTCAACAACAAAATTAATTTTCTTAAATAGTTGAATATTCTACCAAATAGTTTAATTTTCTACCAAAGTATTTGAATTATCTACCTGAAAATATGAATTAAAAAAAGTTAATTTACAACCAAATAGTTGAATTTTTAACAAAAATTGTGAATCTTCTACAACAAAAAATCAATGTTTTACAAAGTAGTTCAAGTTTCAACAAAACAGTTAAATTTTTAACTAAATAAGATGAATTCTCAACAAAACCTACAATAATTGATATTTTAACCAAAAAAAAAAACGTTTAATTTGAAATCAAAAACAGTTGAATTCCAGCAAAAAAGATGAATTTTAAACAAAATGGAAAAAAAATTTCAACCAAATTGTTTCATTTTCACGTCAAAAAGACGAGTTTTCTACAAAACAGTTGTGGATTTTTTAACGAAATAGCTGAATTTTGCATAAAATAATTAAATTATTATTTAATAAAAATAGTTAATGTTCAGCTGAATAGTTAAATTTTCTACCTGAAAATATGAATGTTAAAAAAAAGTTAATTTACAACCAATTAGTTCAATTTTTAACCGAAACGATAAATTTTCAACAGAAAAAAAATTAATTTTTTACAAAATAGTTCAACTTTCAACCAAAAAAGATAAATTCTCAACGAAAAATGTATTAGTTGATAGTTAAATTAAAAAAATTAATTTAAATAAAAACAGTTGAATTCAATTAAAAAACACGAATTTTACGCCAAAATACTTGAATCCTGAAGCAAAACAGATTAATTTTCAACCAAGAAGATTAATTTTTCACCAAAAAAGACGAATTTTCAACTAAAATGATAGATCTTTAACAAAAAAAGGAATTTTTAACAAAGCAGTTCAATTTTCAATCAGAAAAAGACTAATTTAAATCAAAACAGTTCAATTCAGCCAAAAAAATACGAATTTTCAACAAAATACTTGAATTCTAAACGAAAACATATTAATTTTCAACGGAACAGTTGCATTTTTAACCGAAAAATTAATTTTCTACAAAAATAGTTGAATTTTCAACCCAAAAAGAGGAATTTTCAACAAAACAGTTGACTTATTGACCAAACTAGATGACTTTTTAACAAAATAGTACAATTTTGGAATTTTTTTAAAAATATTTAACTAAATAGTAGAATTTTTAACCAAACAAGATGAATTCTAAACCAAAAATATATTAGATTTTAATTTAATATCAAAAACAGTAGAATTCATAAAAAAAAGATGATTTTTTAACAAAATAGGTTATTTTTCAACTAAATTGTTGAGTTTTTAAGCCAGAAAGACCAATTTCTACAAAATAGTTGAATTTTCAACCAGTAAATATGGATTTTTGACAAAAAAGTTAAATTTCAACCAAGTAGTTGAATTTTCTACGAAAAAAGGGGAATCTTAACCGAAGAAGATGAATTTACAAATAAAATTATGTATTTTTAAACAAAAGGGTGATTTTCAATCAATTAGATTAATTTTCTACCAAAAAGACGGATTTTCAACTAAAATGATAAATCTTCAACAAAATATAGTTTTAAACAAAATTTTTCATCTATTAACCAAATTTCAACCAAAGAAGATAAATTCTCATCGGATAAATATAATACCTAGTTCGATATTTCAACAAAAAAGATTAAAATTTGGAATTAAAAACTGACAATTTGAGCTAAATTGCAATTTTTATCAGGATTCATAATCAGGGTGGCCATTATTTTTTCAATTTTTCAATTGTCTTCAAATTTTGTCTGTTTTAAACATTTTATGAACAATAATTAATAATTTTTAACTGAAAACGTCTGAAAAAAATATATATAGAAAGATTTTGGAC